>JAVSBT010270969.1:0-12344 GCA_033118115.1 Pharyngocirrus eroticus | reverse complement strand
AACAATTCTGCTAAATATATTGGGTTAATATCAGTTATTGATTAAACATATGATCAATAACAAATAGCTTGGAAATAAAATAGATTATTGCTGGTATATATGAGTAATAAGTATAATCCTCAGTTTAATAATACCTCATAACAGATAATGAATAACAATACTACAACATGATATTTTAAACAACTGCCTGCATGGTTAAAATAGCTATGAAAGACACTACTTTGGTGATAGACCACCTACCTTCTCCACTCAACTTGTTCTCTTGGTAATCCATGAACTACTCCAGAATGCAACTTGGCAAAAAGAGACTGTTCACCATGACCTGAAAACATCATGTCTTTTTATACATCAAACATTTTTTTTTTTTTTTAATCAAACAAGTAAATAATTTCACTCTGTTTAATAATTGCAAGTAGTATCATCAAGGACTTGGGAGGGTTTAGACTAGACACTAGTATTATTATAATTTTAAGTGAATTATAAGGCTTATGTTTAGTGAACTATTCAACCAAGAATGCCAATTGTTGTAGAAACTTAGTGGCATACATGTACATAAAAACGGATCTCAATCACTATAGTTGAATGGTATTTAAGAATGGTGAAGAATTGACATTTTGACATTTTTGTAAACATTTCATGATTCTGGGCCTGGGCCGGGGTAGAACTAAACTGATTCAGCTGTCTACTAAGTGCCAGTTTCATAGTTTGATTTCTTGAAATAAAAAACACTCCTTCAAAATAATATTTACATGTAACAATAGGTTTGTTCTCCATTGCCGCAACTATAAGGTTAATCTGTCAAAACGCCCCCTTGTTTTCATAGCTTGAGTTGACCAAGTAATATTGACGTTAGAGAAGTGATTGTATTATCGCCTAAAGATGAGAGCAAACGATAAACAAGGGAGCACCACTGAGTGAGGAAATATGTTTCCTTTTAAACGTGGCTAATAATGTCGTTATTTTAATGGTTTAAGATAACGATTGCTTAGAACATTCAAAATTGATGTTTTATTAAAGGCCCCTTAGTTACACTGTTTTAATACCAGTATTCTCCATTATGTCCGATTGGACGCAAACCGCTATTATTTGGTTTAGCCCCAAAATATGTCAGAGGTGGGTAGGGCTATTTTCTATTTATACTGGCCAATCATGCTATGCGTTTGATTGACAACAACTAGCCATTGGTTTGATCAAAGCACATGACTCGTCCAATGTAGTTTATATACATTGTCAAAGTACAGTGCGGTAGAAAAATAGCTGTCAGCTGATTTTGACATTTTGGGTGAAGATCTATACAACATTTGAAGCACTTATCTTATTTCTTGGGACGAACATCTCAAACAGAAAGGTAAGATACTTGAATAAACTTTGTAGAATTTGATCTTTGGGTAATGATTTTCTGTACAATGATTCCTACATGTATAAATATAATAATGAGCATTTAGGCCATCTTCTTTGGTCTTGGAGTGAAAAAAATGGCTACTCGGGAGTCCTGCGTTGCGTTGACCAAAGCAAATGGACGATTTATGTAGTTAAATAAATGTCCATACCAATACAACAACTTAAGCTAAAAAATGTAGAGATTGTTTTCACATTAAAAATTAGAAGCTGTAGAAAGTTAGCAAATTGGTACAACATTTTAAATCTAAAACTGCTTGGATCTTAAATTCCTTAGTTTAAAAAAGTGGAACTTGCGTCATCCTGTAGTCAGGAGATGCATAATTTATAGTAATGACATTTTATTGCGTTAACATTTACTGGCAAAGTAAATTTACTTATTTTCCTATGGAACGTCTCAGCAATATTTTCTTTTGTAATTCAGTGTCACAATGCAAACATGATCTTATCCCAGCCAATAATGCCAAATCTTCATGATTGATTTCTTTGTAAAGAGCAAAAATGTCTCTCTCTTTTTTCAGAAATAACCAAATCAATGGTTGGACGCAGAATATTTAATAATTTATCTACATCCAATTCCATGCTACTGCCATATCAAATGATAGAAAGTAATTATAGCAGTGACTATTTATAGTACAGGCAATCAAGGTAAGACCACTTTGAGATTTATTTTTATTTAATTATTTATTCATTTTTATCTTATTTTATTTATTTTGTTTGGGGAGGGGGGGGGGGGGGGTGAGAACTTAATGATATAGTATGACATAGCATTGTATGTCCCAATTAGTACTAAGGTGTGAAACTTGAAAAAGAAGAGAAAGAGCAAGGGAAGAGGTTGATTTTAATGTTGTGAAGCAGTAGATTGATAATTCTTAGGAGGAGATGATAGGATAGGGTGACTAGCTCCAGATGTAAACTTTCAGTTAAACATTATTCCAAAATTGATGATTTTGTAATAAATATGTTTCATTGTAGGGCTGGGAGCTAAATCTATTTTCCACAAAAAAAAATCTACAATCATTTGAAGAGAAAGTCAAGATGGAAAACATCACATTAGTAGGGACCAAAGGAGGCGAAAAGAAAAGCAACTTGTTAAGGATAAGTCTACCAGCAACAAGTCTGAAATCCTCCAAGTCCAATGAACCTTCATTAGAAGTGAAATTCGTCACAGCTGGTATTTCTGCCTGTATAGCAGATTTGATAACCTTCCCATTGGACACTGCCAAAGTTAGACTCCAGGTATGTTATGACTGGCATTGGAGAAAGTTGACCCTTTTTTTTTGCAGGAGAAGCAGGTGTATGATATTGAGCACATTAGTTAGAGTTTTGGGTTTGAAGACTTTCCCCAAGTTTTTAGATTTATGCACTGAACAGGAAAAGTATATAGACAGACTTTTTCATTAATTTATTATTAATTAAAATATTAAACAAGTGCAAAAACTATGCCAAGTTATTTCAAATGAGATAATTGTGGTCACACCACATATTTTAAAAAATCCTTAAAAATAAGGTATTTGTGGGAAGTCTTCATGGTAACTTGTAAGCAAAATTGGAAATTGACAGACTTGACATTTGAGTGTTTTTCTTAGAGAGCCTTGGTAGAAGTTTGCCTTTCTGGGCTGTCAAAATTGCCCATTGACTTGCCTAAAGGGCCAAAGTTAAAGGTAAGCCTTCATAGTATTGAAAGGTAAGTGATACAATACATGTGGAGGTTTTTCTTTCCAATCATATACCCTATACATCTAGATCTGTCTGGTCCCCACTTGTCAGTCGGTTAAATGCTCATTGAAAAAGCACAAGATATGAAACTGGTGGTGGCCACTTGGTCTAGTTTGTTAAGTTTTTCTAATTGATACTTTTAGCACTATATTTCAAGACTCCGCATTCCACATTGAAACTGAAGAACCAAAAGATGGTAGTCAGTCTGGATTATGGAACTGATTACCTAGTTCTTAGTTTGTGGAAGGTGTTCTGGATCAAAATCAATACAAGACTTAACCCTACAGGGATGGCCAACCTTATACTGGCTGTCTACCCAGGATAGCAACCTCTACCAACATGGCTTATAGTTTGGGGTACATTTTTTTTAATGACACCAAAAATATCTTTTTACTAATCTGCAGTCCCCCCTTTTCAATTTCAGGTGCCCCCAACTAATGTGAGATAGAAGTACTGTATGTAGGTGGCTTTGAAATGGAGGGGAAAATGGCCCCATGTGGCAATGAGCTTTGAACGTTGAAACAGATGAAGAATTTTACAGAAGAAGATTGGGGGGAAATAGGGTGTGCATGCCACGACGTTCTCTTTTGGTTTAGGGGTGGAGTTCACATGATGGGAGATTTTAGGGGGATGGGGGGTGGGATTTTATTTTTTCAGTAGTTGTGTATTGTTTTGTATGTTTTTAATCGATGACATTTTTTCAGGCTTGGCGCACGTGTTGAAATTCATGAATTTCTTTGCCCCCAAACATTGTCTGTAAAGTTGTATTCTGTTACAGATCCAGGGTGAAGGCACAAGTGGATTGAAATACAAAGGCGTTATTGGTACTGTGTGTACCATCAGCAGAGAAGAAGGTGGTAGAGCTCTATACAATGGTTTGGTCCCTGGTTTGCAGAGACAAATGTGCTTTGCTTCCATAAGGATTGGACTGTATGATGCTGTGAAACAAGGATACATGAATCTCTTTGAAGGTACGTTCTGATTTGTACAAGTTCTGTGAGCTCTCAATAAAAAATCTTTTGCACTTGTAAGTAGTATATCCTGTCTCTATGTCTATTGGTATGGCGTATGAAGTCTTAATTTATTAGCTTTTGTGTCCTCTTTTCATTGTAGCCAATGGTATTGGAAACCAGGGTGTTGGACTTCGAATTCTTGCTGGAATAACAACTGGTGGCGCAGCTGTGTTGTGTGCTCAACCAACAGATGTGGTCAAAGTTAGAATGCAAGCAATGGCACAAGGTAGTCAGAAAAGATACACTGGTTGTATTAATGCTTACAGAACCATTGCATTAAATGAAGGAATTCGAGGACTGTGGAAAGGTAAGTTTTTATGCAAACTCACATGTTATTGTTAGTTAATTGGCTGATGGAATAAATTATTTGATTGAATTGAATAAATATCTTAATAAATGTTGATGATTCTATTTTTACAGGAACTAGCCCCAATGTAGCCCGCAATGCAATTGTGAATGCAAGTGAGCTTGTATCTTATGATCTAATCAAACAATACATCTTGCGCAAAAAATTGCTGTCGGACAACATGCCATGCCATTTTGTGTCCGCTTTTGGAGCAGGCTTCTGTACCACATGTGTAGCCTCCCCGGTAGATGTTGTGAAAACACGCTTCATGAATTCTGGTAGTGGCCAATACTCTGGAGTGATGAACTGTGCTGCAAGAATGTTTAGAGATGAAGGTGTTAGGGCTTTCTACAAAGGGTAAGCAACTAACTGAACTTTGTATTGCATGGGCATATATTTAGATGTTTACAAATGGTGTCAAATTAATTAGTAAATACAAAATGAAGGCACCATACATTTTTACAAAGTAATGTTTACTTTATGTGGGCTTTGAACTTTGAAAACCAGCATGTAAGTAGTCTGGCGATGTGGACAGGGGTCTTTTTTTTTTCATATCGTGAAGTTGTACAGAAATATGCTTATTGACAAAGCAGATCTATATAATCTGTAAGTATGGTTGCCATTGTTGTAGAGATAACAGGCTAATTAAATCTTATTTGTGTTTCTAGGTTTGTACCATCATTTGTGAGGTTGGGATCCTGGAACATTGTGATGTTTGTGTGTTATGAACAATTGAAAAGAACCTTCAGTGAAACCAGCAAGAAAATGTCCAGTTCCATTGAAATAGACACAACAGCATCAAAAAGATACCTGTAGAATTTTACAGCTACAACAGAAATATATATTAAAAATAATCCATACATACGCACAAACTCTTTGGATCTGATAATGACAAAGGAATAACTAAATGTTGGTTTGGTTCGGCCATACACTGCAGAGTAGTTTTTAAAAGCCAAATAATGGTTTACTTTGTATTAAACAACTTCTGTTTTTCAAAATTACATGTATTGATATTGCTAAAGAGCAAATTTTTATGACAGAAAACCTTGGAAGCAGAGTAAATAAGAATACATGTATAAGCTTATTCAGTCTCGAGACCCAGTAAAAAAATTATTTGAAAAAAGTTAGATGTAAATGTCACAAAAGGCATATATTATTATAGGTATATGGAGATGTATATCACAACATGACTGTGTTTTAAACAGTTGGAAAGATTATTAACAAGAATGAATGTAGAGAAATGAATGTCCCTTGTGTTCAAAAATGAGGAGTTTCAAAAAGAATGAATGATGATCATATGTACTGATTGTATCTCAAAAGAATACATATAAATATTGTACACAAAAATGAGGAGTTTCAAAAGGAATGAATGATGATCATATGTACAGATAGTATCTCAAAAGATTACATGTAAAGATTGTAAAATATTGTACATAGATAAAAAGAGACCTTAAAGGTGCTCGCCTTTAAAAATGTTTATTTATATATGACAAAAAAATGTGATAAAATGCTACTAGAAACATTAAAAAATGAAAATTGAAAAACAAATATGTCTTTGGTTGTTTTTAATCTAAAATATGATATAAGTTCTATAGTTGAAATACTACTTCAAAGAGTCCTATTTTTCCCCCCACAAGCAAGAAAATTAATATGGCCATTGTGATGTATTATACTCCCAGAAGGTCTTTTATAAATTGTATTTTTGCTCACAGTTTGTAGCTCTAGTGACCACTATTGTGAAAGAGATGAGTAATCTGCATACAATCGGATTTCAAAAATGTTAACCTATATGGCTGATCAAAATCAAAAGTACATAGAATGATTAGTAATGAAAAACAATACTTCTGAAAAATAACTCCATTTCATTAGAAACTTCATATTTGGTCATTAATTTTTAAATAGATTTTCATCTTAAAAATGGAAAAAAAAAATGCAGTTTACACATTATGTCGTAAATAAAAATTGGAAAATGTGGGCACTATTAAGGGGACGAAACAGTTTCGCGTAATAGAGTTTGCAGCCCATAAGTATTGGAGAAATCCTAACCAAATGATATATTTGGATAGGTACACAATGAAGTGCTGAAACCAAAAATATATACTTTAACTAGTCAAAAATGTGTATAGATTAGCAAATGAGCTCCAAACTCAAATTGTTGGTAACAGAGTTGAACCTGTTTCGCTAGAAATTATTACCAACATTATAAAAATATTTATTCATTCATAATTTTTGCATTGAAATTAGACTTTAACATTTGAGTTTAGAAAAAAGTCAAAAACCTTATAGTTTAGTTTAGTTTAAAGTATTTGTTACAAAAAGGAACTATTACGTAACATATAAAATTAACACCCGGCCCACCAGACCTATAAAGACAGTTCCAACTTTAACTATTTATGAACAATATATTCCAAGCTGTAACATTTGGCAGCATGTTAAAGGAAGTAAGAAATTAAATGAAATAACAAAGTAAACCAAATAATAAACATATCTCCTTATTTCTCTTGCAGAGCTATTGCTTAAAAACTATCAAATCACCTGAAACAGTGAAAGTGAAATACGCTAACATTTAATAGTCCCTGGAGATCCCTCAATACACACTTAATTGCCTATTGTTGGTACATCTCCATATACTAATCTACAATTACTAAAAGGGTTGTACAAATCCATGAAAAGGAGATAATAAAGACCCGCGATAAGAGAATTAGTGCTAGTATTTAGGACAGCATCAGCTGTTTTCAGTATCAGCTGTTGACTGAGAATAAGGGTACACAATGAAAAGTATTGTAAAGACCAATCAGAATGAATAAAAGAACACACCTCCATCATACCGTGAGATAATTGGCTGAGCCAGTCACGATGTTGGAGGTGTGTCTGGAACTTCCTTGTTTACAATCAACGTCGCATCAAGGCCAAGTAAGCCTGTACTCATCATTATCAGGAAAAGCTAGTTGAGCTTGTCTCCTACGGCCAACTCCTTCGCTATTAAAGTTGATGACAAGATAAGTTGATAACGTATCATCAAGGTAAGAAAAAATACAACGTATCTGGGGTATTTTCATATTGATTTATCCAGACACAGCTTAAGTTTTTCAGTTTATCATCTTTTTAATTTTACAACTAAAAAAATATTTGGCACATTTTTATTTTTTTAATGAAAACTTTGAACTTGGAGGTAAAAAAATCAATTTGTATTGAAGACTATTAACCGTTGATATACATCGTTTTTCATAATATATTTCCACGTCAACAAGATTATAATGTAAAATAATGCATAGATATATTTATCCAGTGGTGAAATAGGTCAGTGCGTAGTCTGCTTTGGATTAAATGCGTAACGTGACAAAGGGTTCTGCCGCTTGAATTATTTTCATTGAACATTTCTAATAAATGTGATATCACCAAGGGCTGCAGTACAGTTTTGATACGTTTCAAAGACGAACATTCAAGGGGGTAGTCAATTGTATCTCCTCTCGCCCCATCCCTGTTGCTCCTGTCTGTAGTGTAAATTGTAATATCGATATCTTCACTCTTGACAACACTTTATCAATTTACAGAGTCAGAGAATGATAATAAGATCAAACAACAAACTTGAGGTAAAGGTGAAGTAAAGCAGTTACAGATTAATAACACTTTGATAACACATTACAAATATGCCTGGTTTTGTAAAATCTGACGTGGAACCAACTCTTTCGGAGCCAACTCTTTCGGCAAAATTTATTTCTGCTGGTGGGGCAGCCTGTGTTGCAGACCTTTGTACATTTCCTTTGGATACAGCCAAAGTTAGGTTACAGGTAAGTCGAACACAATATAACCATGGTTGCTATTCAAGAAGTGTCCTAGAAATTATAATAATAGGCACCCATACAGCCTTACACATTTGATATTATAATTATGGTAACATATTCGATCTCAAAGCTGAAAGGTTACAAGGAAATAATTTATGTTGTAACTTCACCTGTCAGAATTTATGGATATATACTTTATCATATGTTATTGTCGACATATCATATGTAAGTATTGTTTCTTAAGAAAAGCAAGGGTGGGAAGAAATGTGGGCTGGTTTGAGTTTTCTGTAGTGAAATATGCCACTATATAAAGTATAGGCTACAGATAAAAACATGTACCCTTTTGCCCTGATAAGCCTGAAATATATATCATATGAGGGATAGAGGTTCTTTTCGATCAAATGAGTATATTATGGTTCTATAGATCAATTAATACACATGCGTGAGTAAGGTATTTGTACCTTTTCTATTGATTTATATCTTATTGAAGGCAAACAAGTTTACATATTCTTGAAAACGTGCCTTATAATAGGCCTATATGGTAACTGGTGCATATCTTATCAACAACCTGCTCTATTAAACATTTCAAGTTGTTGAAAAGTTGCCATTGTGGTATATAGAATCAGTAATATTTTTAAAAATTCAAAGGCCTTATGAGGGAATTTTATAAATGCTTTTGTATATGAAAAGGGTGCAGCTTTTTGAAAAAAACATGCATTGCAGAGTCGCCTTAAACCTCCCTTCATTACAAGTCGCCCACATAACTATGACATAAAAAATGTATGTAATCAATTTCAATCCTCTTAAGTTACTGCACAGTGTTGAGTTAGATTTATGTTTTCAAAGAAAATATTTGTCAGATATAGTATAAGTTCACATACATGTTCCAGCGCCAAATATTTCGACATGCCACAAGTGGTAACAACTTTGATGATCTTTTTTGAAGCAAGCTTTATTTTCCATGTGTACCTTTATATTCCTCTGGAAACATTGCCCTTTTCTTAGCTTAATGAAATTCTCCTAAAAGCCTGTTTACATTGAGTCATTTGAAAATGTCATTTTAGTTGCTAATCTTTGAAGCATTTCAGAAGTCTACAGTCTAAACACTATTGCGATTATAAAGTCTGCCTACTTGAAGTCTATTGACAAATCTATTTATTTAAAGGGAATATAACTTTCAGATCTCTCAAAGGATTATGAATTTGACTTCTAGTCATACAAAGGATTAATCGGGCTTTAATGGATAAATGGTACTGTATGTCAGTCTTCTGACATGGCACGCCTCACTCTAATTTTCCACTCTTTTTTATCTTTGGCACATTCAAAGGCTTCACCCTCATCGACACCTAGATCTATAAGGTCTTTCTTGAATTGTTCTAGCCATGTACATTTTGGGCTTTGCACACTTAGTTAGGGCAGTTTTTAGAGAAGAAGATGGCCATCTAAGCATATGCCGTATCCATTCAAGTCTTCTTTCTTTTATGAAATAGACCAATGTAAACTGGCCCTTACTTGGTTTTTTTTGTTAGGTAGGATCCAATGTGAGATCATTGTATTTTAGAGAATTTAATAATTTTATGGTATGTCCGAGTGTAGTTTATAAATGGTATCCAAGAAGGGTGGATATTACTTGGGGACACCTATAGGGACCATATGATTAATTTCTATATCCATTCTAAGAATCCCTAAAAAATTGAATTTTGGGCATTTCCTTGAAAAAGTGTTATGTGGTTCCATTTATAAAAAACCTTCATTTTTATTTTCAAATTAATGTCATATTGAATACTCATTATTTGTATTTTATCATCATATTCATAGCTTCAAGGAGAAACAAGAGTAAATTTGGTGGGCAACACTAGTACTCTGCTTGAGGCCAGTCAGACACAGTTCAAATACCATGGAATTTATGGAACATTGAGGACTATTGCCAAGGAAGAAGGAGCCAGGGCATGGTACAATGGCATCACTGCTGGACTCCAAAGGCAAATGTGCTTTGCCTCTGTTAGAATTGGCCTTTATGATCAGGTCAAATTGTTCTACTTTGACCTTTTTGGAGGTAAGAATTGCCACAATTGATAATAAATTGGTAAAATAAACAGCTAATTTATACAGTTGTGCATTTGAAATAATTTCTAAAATATCTATTTTATATGTCAAAGTTGGGATGTATATTTTAA
The DNA here is from genome assembly GCA_033118115.1 of Pharyngocirrus eroticus. Taxonomy (NCBI): domain Eukaryota; kingdom Metazoa; phylum Annelida; class Polychaeta; family Saccocirridae; genus Pharyngocirrus; species Pharyngocirrus eroticus. The sequence goes on along the minus strand of JAVSBT010270969.1, from coordinate 1,906 downwards.
TATTAAAACTATTCAATTTTTCAATTTGATAGTCAGTCATGACCATGGTGCCAGCATTCCACTGAGGATATTGGCAGGTATTACAACTGGTGGCATGGCTGTAGGCTGTGCACAGCCTACAGATGTAGTTAAAGTAAGAATGCAAGCCCAAAGTACAGGGCCTGCAAGATACACAGGTACCATGAATGCCTACAGCACAATTGCTAAAGATGAAGGGATAAGAGGCTTATGGAAAGGTAATAAACATAAAATATTCTACTTAATAAATTACCAGAGGGAAATATTGTACAGATTTGTTTCCTCTATTGATGAAGATAATATATAGTTTACTAAAAATATCTTGATTTTGCATTTCGCTTCTCTTGAAGACGTTAACTATAGTGGTTTAGGTAATAGATATACATGTAACTTTTAAAGTCTTTCTTATCAATATTTCATGTGTTATTATTTTTATTACTAATATCCTTATTTTGACTTTGAGTATTATTGGTAGAAGTAGGAATAATTCATCTACCCTTATGTCTAGGGCACACTTGTTATTTCATAACTGTTACAAAGTAACAAAAGGATCAAAAAGGGTTCATTTTAGTACAAATGCATTTGTTCCAAAGTAACAAAGCTATATGTCTGTTCCCATATGTTTCTCCCTATATAGCCAAATAAAAATCGCTTTTTTGACAATGTTCCCTGGTAACATGTGATGAATAAACTTTGTTACTTTGTAACAGTTTACTTTACTCAAGGTGTGCGACTAACATTAGAACTAACTTGTCTTTTCTAATTACAGGTACATGCCCAAACATCACAAGAAATGCATTAGTGAACGCAGCAGAAATGGTGTCCTATGATCTCATCAAAACAAAATTAATTAAATCCAAATTGATGTCCGACAATATGCCATGTCATTTTGTGTCTGCTTTTTGCGCTGGATTTGTCACAACTGTTGTAGCTTCCCCTGTTGATGTTGTAAAGACCCGATTTATGAATTCTGAGCCAGGAGTTTATAGTGGAGCATTGCAATGTGCTACTAGAATGTACAGAGAAGGGGGTGCCATAGCCTTTTATAAAGGGTAAGTTAAATTTCTTTTTTTTAAATTTAATTTCCTTTATTCCAATTCACAATACATTTCAATTCAAAAAATTGAAAAGAACACAATCAAGATTTAGCAACAATAAAAGGGTTTTGGGGTTGTTGTTTTTCCTTTGTTGCCATTGTTTTTTGGGTTAATTTCTTTTTAAATTGCCTGATGGAACTGGGAGGGGGGAAAGTAAAAGAGTGGTATGAAATGTGGTAACTATAATGGAACAAATATTTGAATTTTTATAATCATTTTTTCCTGGTTATTTTCTAGAAATACAAATCTGTAGATTATATAATTGTGCATTTGAATATTTCTCTTATCTTCCAAACCAGGTTCATGCCATCTTTCATCAGACTGGGGACTTGGAATATTGTGATGTTTGTTGTTTTTGAGCAATTCAAGAGACTTGCTTGTGGTGCAAAGTGTTTCAGAAAGGAAAAAGAACTGTCATTAGAAAAAGATGACATTGAAGTTAGTGCAGTCAAAAGAACTATAAAGACAACACCAGTATGAGAGAACAAAAAACCCATAGAAAAATCAACAGGGTGGTACACTGGTAGTGCCTTTAAGAGGCAGTTCCCTAGGGGACCAAATGTGCCAATAAACTGTCAACTGCTGAACTATGGCACTTTGGCCCTGTTGGAACCTGACCTGATAAGACTTGATATATAATGTTGCTTTTGCATAGCTTTGGGACAAAGGGTATCTGTTGTTTTAACTTTTATAGGAATGGGGCATCTTTCCAAGTGCTTCATGTTAGCTCAGTCCTGCAGAATAATGCTTGTTAAGTTTTAAGTATAGGCTGTAGTTTAGCGGCTGTAATC
>JAVSBT010270747.1:0-12345 GCA_033118115.1 Pharyngocirrus eroticus | reverse complement strand
TGGGTGCCAAATGGACCCCAGTTGGGTTCTATCATAAACAAACCTAGCCCACTTAGAACCCAACTGGGTCCCATTTGGTAACCATGGACAAAACCCAAGTGGGCTAGCCCATCTGGGTCCTATGTCGCCTGGGTGGACAAAACTGAATGGGGCCCAATCAGTTAGTCCAACTGAGGCCCTACTGGGGCCCAACTGGGCATGTTTACTGGGGCTTGTTATGGCAACAATGTCATACATTTATTATGATGGTCAGATTTAAATTTTAAAAAATAATGGCTGTCATTATATACAATGCATTTATACATTAACAAAATGTTTACATGATAAACCAAAAGTTTATGATTTTAGATAGTGGTGTGTATTGTTTAGTTTAGACTGCTGAATTGATATAAATCATTCTGTAATATTTAGTTCAAAATGTTATTGTTTTTTATTTGTTTTATTTGTCAACCATTTACTAGTTAAGTTAGGGAGTTCATAATTAGCCAAATAATCAGACCACATGACTGGAAATCTAATACCATATAAGGCATCTCCTAAAACATGTCGGATATTTTCTCCTGTTTGGGTTATCCCTATGACGTCACATTGATATTTCCCCCACGTGACGCACATTTCAAAAACGTCTGGCTCCGTAACACTTAAAATGTCAATCTCAAGCATATGTTTTAATGTGTTTTGACTGATGTAGAGAAAGTCTTCTTTCTGTAGAATATCCTTGAAGTTATTTCTAATAATCTCCATGCAAATTCCAGGGAGATCTGGCCGTTGAAACAGCAGACTTTGCTCTAAAATACAACAGACATTCTCAATGTTAACGTGTTGTTTCAACTTTTTCTCACATTCATATTCCAGTGTTGGTATTAGATACTTGTCGGCAAGATAAAGGAGTGGAATGAGGTCACAGGGGTCATTTGGAAATCCTTCGTAGTAAAGATACCTGTAATCAAAGGATTCAAAGGTGAATTATACTTTTACATACTATACTATAAGATAATGAATAAATGAATGGATAAATCAATCAATCAATCAATCAATCAATCAATCAATCAATCAATCAGCCAGTCAGTCAATGACATAATCATCCAATGAATTACCAAATCAATGAATGAAATTAGGAATTACTAAACTCATTAAAATTGTATTGAAAATAGCTTGATGGAAAGGTAGATGGATGGACATACACACTAATGAATGAATACAGGAATGAACAAATAAACCAATGAAAGAATGAATGAATGAACTAACTAACGGATTAAAGAATAAATGGATGAATGGGTGAATAGATGAGTGGATGAATGAATGAATGAATGAATGAATGAATGAATGCATGAATGAATGCATGAATGCATGAATGAATTAATGAATTAATGAATTAATGAACAAACAAACCTATAAACAAATAAAAGAATGAATGATTCAACAAACTAACAAATAAACAAAATGTGAATAAATAAATGAATATAAAAATGAAGATATGAACAAATGGATACTTAAATAAATGAATGAATGGATAAATGAATTAACAAACGAACACATGATTGAATTTATGAATGGATGATTGAATATAAAAATGAATTTTGCAGCTGCTAGGTTTGTCTTACCTTAAAAATAATTGGAATGTTTTCCAGTCTGTATCCGGTATTTTGATTTGACCATTTTCTCTCAAGTCCCCACACAACATGGCTTCAAAGACAGGACTTCTGGATATCAGGACATAACGATGGGCCTGCAGATAAAATACCTCAAAATGTCTGTCACTTATATACAAACTATTTTATTGAAGAGGTTAAAATTTGGTGAACCATCTTAATATGTATTAAAATAATCAAAATTGACCATACCTTTATTTCTCTTACTCCTGTGTTTTCATTTCCAACTAGGAATGTGACGTCACTGTAGATTTGTCTCTCTAGCATGTACTTGTTACACTCGTTTACAGTTTTATTGAACTGCCAGGGGGCGTTAGTTATATTTCTGTTTGTAGTCATTTTAGCAAGTTGAATTCTTGTATCTGTATTGGTGAAGATTGTGCAATGTCATATTTTGTATTTTCAATTTGAAATGATGTTCTAGTAATAGTTTTGTTTGTTTTGTTATTTTTAAAAACGTTCTTTGGGATAAAGTTTCAAGATCTTTGACATTAAGATGAATGGAAACATATCTTTTGTAATCAACGTGATTGAATTTTAGTAAAGAATTATTTGACTATCAATATTTATAGCAGACAAATAAATACCTTATTTGTCTACCAAGTACACGAATACACCCTTAAATCCTGAATAAAAAGTGGAAATTGTTTACCTAAGGTGTTGATTCAGATACGATGTACTACGAGTCTAGTGTTAAAAAGCAGAATTTCACTAACCTTATCAAATGGATTCCCTTGTGTGACACTCTTTGATGTTTCTCTTTGACAAGGGATGGATTAACTACAATTTAAAGCTGGGCTTTATTACTACAAGCATGTTTAGCAAAACTAATGCTGACTTTAAAAAAATATATTAATTTTGCCCTTCCAAATAGATTGGTTAAAATGCTTTAATTGCCACTTTGATGCATGTTCTAAACATAATTATGTCTCATTTAAATTCTAATAAAGACTTCTTTAAATCATTTCATCTGGTCGGTTGATTCAATTAGAGTTTTGTCCCTTTTATTTTTGGGGTGAGGGATTTTTGGACTCAAAAAGTCATGATAAGGTTTCATTAAAGTTTAATGTTATTATGCATTAATTAGACTTTTTAAACGACATATTGACACTTGCTTTTCATGATATACACCTATAAAACAGTGTTATTTTATCATAAGATAGAGAAAAAGAGTTTGGAATAGAAATATGCAGAAAAAAACTGGCTTATCATATAGTATAATAAGTGTAGTTCTGAATGGTTCCATATTTCATATTTTAGACATTGAGAAACAGTTCTTTCTATTCGAGGCAGAACAAAATTATGTTTTCTCCTATAATTCTAGGAATACTTAATATATGATAGATCTGCACATCTGATGGATGGAATATTTCTAGAAGGGATAGAGAGTACAAACCCTACTAGGACATTTCTTAGGTCGAGGCCAAAAATTGTTATCTATGTTTTCAGCCTTTAGGTACCTCAAGTGTTTTAGTATTGTTTTGTCCAAACGATTTTCCCATTTTTGGGGGTCAATAAAGTTTATCGTTATCTTTATCTTTATCTTTAAGTGTCATACTGTCAAATGTCATTCTATGCGGATGGTCTCCGGTTCAAACGTGGGCAGTTTCAAGTTAATTATTTTTCACTGGCTTTCAAAAAACATTTGTTTGGGTTCTCATAAGAACTGTCTATTTCGTGAAAAACTGATTCTGCAGACCTACAAGATCCTTTCTAGAATTGTATAAGGCCATTCCAAATTGAGCAGTTGGTTGATGGATGGAACCAGTTATTTATTACACAAGGGCCCTGTTGTCATTGTCAGTCCAAAGAGTATAATTATATAAACACTTGTTGGTCAGACTGGTAATATAGTTGTATTTACTAGTATTTAACACCAGATGGCGCTTGGTGTTGACATATAGACCTATACACTGGTGGGATTGTAAATCTATCTGGTGGCAAATAGATCTATATCATCAGAACTAGATGATTGCAATTGGTAACAAGTTACTTAAATTGTTCTACGGTCCCTTTACACTAGTCAATGAAAAGTGTTTTTTTGGCTTCAAAATCATTAAAGACCTTTTAGTAGGCTGTAGTGTAAACGCGAGTATGATTTTGAAGTGTGTCTATTTGAAGTGTGTTGACAACTCTTTTAGTCAAAGGAAATCACACAAAGGATTAACTTATTGGCACAAGGTGCGTATTTGTTATAGTATAATAAAAGCATTTGCAGTGTGGAGTCATATATGACTCTTTAACTTCTAGTCACTTCAAGTGTTTTGACAAATCTTTTAGTCAAAGGAAATCACGAAAGTATTTAAAAATCAAGCTTTTAGAAAAAAGGCACTTCAAATTGATTTGATTTGACTACTGTAAAGGGAGCTTAAGTTTGATTGAAAAGAACTTCCTGTACTATTGTATTTACCAAACTAATGACTTGTAATGAAAAACACTGGCTGTGGTTAGACATACTTTTTTATCGATTTAAATCGATATAAACCAACATAAAAGTGTGTCTGGAAGCTACACAATGTAGTTGAAGAGACTCTTTCATATGAACTTCAAAAGATAAATCCTGATACAGCCCTGCTGGTAAAGCCATTAGAGGACATGGAATCATACTTGTTACCCCAGTACCAAAGGATAAAGCAGTGGCTTGAGCCCCCACATGGTCTGCTACTTCACCAATGCCTACAAATATTCAATCATTCGCTTTGCTGAACCACCTTGATATGATAAATACTTGTGCATAACAAAATATTCATTGACAATAGTCTTTTTCGACATGAAAAGTCCTATACACCTCAAGGTACAAAAAAATTGACAGACCGACTGACTTTGATGCTGTGTGTGTATTATAAAAGGCAATTACAGGAACTATGTGCGATCAATAAAGGGCTGTTGGAATATATATTAATGTATTCATAGCTAAGTTATTAATTTCCACTTTGCAAATTGAAAATTTATATGATTGAGCTAAAGATTGAAAGAAATGATTGATGCAAATTCACAACTTCAGAATTACTCTAAGAAAGAACACCTGTAAAGGATACAAAGAGTAAATAAGATTGAGCTAAAATTGATAGAAATGCTTTGTGTGATTGTGATACAATGACAGATTTGTTATGAAAGGAATATTGGTGTGAGAAAAGCAATGTACATATACAGAACCTGCATTATGTGACCGCCCCATCAGCCAAGAAAAAATGGTTACATAAGACAGGTGGTCTCTCATGACAGGTTATCTACTACAGACTAGTAAACAATCGGTGCATTGATTATGTGGCCACATAGCACAGGTGGTCTCTCAAGGCAGTGGTCACATAAAGCAGGTACACTGTACATGTATAGCTTATAAAAAACTAAGTAGAAGTCTCCAAATCTTACACTCATAAGGTTGAAAGATTATAAATTTGATTTTGGAATAGAAACACCCTGAGGTGTACATTTTTCAAAAGCATTGGTAGCTTCTGCAGGGGTGAAGGCATGAATCCATGAAAAGTAGGCAGATTTAAACATTACCTAATGAAAAAAAAATAGAAATTCGAAGCTGACAAAACAAAATATGAAACTTCCATCATAGATGATATTTAGGGTGGTTTTTTTTTCATTCAAATATATTGTCTTTTGTTCTTTTCTTTGTTTTCTTTTTTATTTGTCATTATAAGGAAAGCCCTGAAGCCAAATAAAATATATTTCTTAGGATCCAAACTATGGAATGAAAGTATAATCACATATACAAGTTCAACTCACAATAAAACGACATTTGAAAATGTAATTAACCATGATATTTTGCTATTTACACCCTCAACGAATCATCTTAGCTATGTACAACATTCTTTTTTTTTCAGAAAAAGGTTGAATGTTATTCCTATGACTGTACAGGAAATGTGTACCGTTCTACTTGTTATACTTTGTGCTTTCAATCGATCATGGTCACATGTTATTCTATAGCCCTTTTGATTGGTCAGATCTTCTCTCTTTCTTGGAAATGTAAATGAGTGTCCCCATTTTTGAGTTTCATTTTCAATGTAGTAAAGGGGGGACTGATCCACAATGGAAATAAAAAGTGTAAAATGGTTGTTTATATTGATATCCTATACTAATTGATTGCAAACTCATTAGTCAAGTAAGAACTGACTGAGCTGAACAAATATTTATCAATAGATCTTCATTACTTCTTGTGTGTATGTGTAATTAACTCTATTTTGTCATCAACATGTATTATTCCTCGAAAATTTGATTACAAGTATGATGGAGACCCTTAGCTGAATGGGTCACCATCATAAAGTATCTTAAATGAATTGCATGTAACGGACAAACTAACAAAGAAACGAATGAATGCATGTATGAATGAATGAGTGAATACGTAAAAGAATGGATAGATGGACGGATGGATTAATTAATCAATTAATCAAGAAAGAATGAATGAATGAATGAATGGATGAATGAATTAATTAATGAATGAATTGATTGATAAATTAATGAAGCTGCAGAGGCTGTTCCTTTGTGTTTTTTTGTTGAGAGAAGTAAACTGCATTTTGCTTATTTATAAGGATTTTTATAATCCCATAAATTATAGGCCTATTAGATTCTTGTTTATATTGAAAGTGACATCAATTGATTTAAGTATTTAATATTGATTTCACATTGTGTGTTTTCTTCCTTTTAAATGCTTATTTCATTCATGTTTAAGCCACATTCATGATGTATAGCTTTACATCCACAAGATAACAGTTGGTAGAACCATTTTTAGGTAAAGTGGTTGTATACTATCTAAGCAATATTGAATGAATATACAGATGAGTAATATTGAGCAGTTTTTATTTCATATGCTTATCCAAAGATAATACTGGTAAGCTTATGTATATGCAATGTATTACTTGACGATATCAACACAAGTCTTTCATCGAAGTGATCAAATGTCGATGTTCATGATATAGTTGTGAAAAAGGAACAAGAAAACCAACCAAAATCCAGGCGAAAAAAACTTCATTTGATTAATCAGATATATTACTGTTGATATAAATTTAGGATTTGAAGTGTATTCATAGGTCCGGTGGGTCGGGTATTAATGTTATACTTTATATGCTATGAACTTGTACTCTATTTACACGTTGATAGTATAATAAACGTATTCAAATTCCATTGCATGTGCGTTCACTCATGAAATGTGAAACATGCTTGTCTACATGAGTTATATACTCGGTACATTGGATTTAAAACATATATCGGGTTGTAAACACACAGTAGAACCCCTGGACAGAAGAAACCTGACAAACAGGACACTCGCTACATGGACAGAATTCCCAGAATTCCCATGTGCCATTTTGGTCCCATTTACTTCAATATTAACTAGTGGGCTGTCCAATGGACAACATATCATTCAAAATGATTAATGACTTTTATACAATGCCTGTGAATGATGTAACAGAATAAAGGGTTTATGTGAGGGTCAAATCGTTTTTTCTGATATCTCAGAAATAGAAAAACATATTTTTTTAATATCTTTTTTCATCTGTTTCTTTTTTCATATGCTAAATAAGATTCAAATGAATTTGAGTGACAACAAACAACAACAAAAATGTTCAATGGCAAAAAATATATACTTCTAAACAATTATCTTTTATGGAAAATCATTATTTGGGACATATGTGCATGCATAAAACAAACAAAAAACAATTAGACCCTCACGCCTTGATTATAAAAAATAAAAACTGATCCCAGATTTAAAAAAATAACCAAAACTTAATTAAACGGCAAAATCCTTGAATGAATCAACACTATAGGTTTATATGATAGGACATTACATGAATGTACAAAATGTCTATATAACATGTATTTGATCCAGTGCTTTTGATAAGATAACTCAACTGAAATATGAAAAAAACTTGTAGTGAAAAGTAAACTATATGACAAGACATCAAACAAATTCTCAATCGAGAAACTTCTAGAACCAAACTCATTGGCATACACAAAGGTCACTGCTTTAGACTTTAATATAGTACCTGTGGTTTACCAAGTTTATTTTTGTGGCAAGTCCTTTTTGGGGTTAGAGCATGCTATCTCAAATCAAATTGTTTGTGAATGATTGTCACGTTATTTTATTTCAGGTAAATTTCCCTAATTGATTATGGCTAAAATGACCTGCCTGGAATTGGTTGAAAAGTCATGATTCGCCACCAGGAGTGCCAAACAAGTGAATTTTAGTTTGTTGAGGGTATAAATGATCAATGTACTGAGTAAAGATTTTTTTGAGAGTAGCCATTTTCATGGTCAATAATAGTATTATAGTGTATTACTTACCTGTGTGACTTGTCCATGTATTCCTGTTTACACAATATGCAGTTTTCAATTGAAATCTGAAAGGAAACATAAACAATATGGCCTTCTGTTACAATCCCAATTTTACACTTTTTTTAGATGTTGTTATTCTGCCTCAACCTGATACATTGTTATCAATACCAAAAGATTAATCAGAGTTAGAAACAAGTTTTTACAACATAGTAATACAAAAACATAACTTACAGGTTCCAGTATGAGATATGCCTAAAAATCATGAAAAAAAGAAAAGAAGAATCAATCCTAATCATTATTATGGGATTTTTAAACACTTTCAACGTAAAAGATATTGCTATAAAAATATATATTTTTGGCTTTAGGACATCTTTAGCCAAATGAAAATTTATATTTTTTAAGATATCTGAAAACCAAACACATCATCTTTTAGTGCATAGATAATAGCTCTCTTCAAAAGAAATTTGTGGCTGTTTGAAATGACAAAAGTGGGCTGAAAATTGATAGTTTTCAAAATAGCCAATTTTTTCAGTGACTCTTTTCACTTCAAATAGTCATATTTTTATTTTGAAAAGGGATATAAAAATTCTGAGACATGATATTAAAGCTATAAACATGCTCTTAAAATTTAAAAATCTCCTTGTGACGTTTTTATAACAAAAAAAAGGTTTTTTATATGTTAAATAAAATTCAAATTGATTGAGTATATACTTTTATAGCATAGAGGCCTGCTACACTGAGAAGGTTTGATCACAACCTTGTGATAAGTCCCTCATTGTTGAATCAAACATCAAATGAACGTTGAAAATCAAATTGTTATGGCCACTTTTCATGTAGATATTAAATACTAGAACAAAGTATAAGTACTATGAGACGTGCTTATCTATTTTGATTGAAGGAAATACCATAATATAAGTGCCTCCGTCCGATCCCGGCAACCACTCGCCAATCCTTATTTTTTATATAATGTGACATGTGCAATGACTGCTCCTACCCCTTATGATGTTAGAATTTTTTTCACCATTAACCATAAATACAGGATTTATATATTGACTACATAGATTGAATAGAAGTTGGAAAATAAGGGTCTGGAAAAGGTATTTTAAAGATCCAATTACTACAGCTCTACAATGACAATGGTATTGTAAACATGCTTCTCACATAATCTGCTTATTCTTGCCTCACCTTTGTAAAAAGGGAAAACCAATGTATGCCTACTTGTGTTCGTACTTTCTTTCAAATTTCACACAATCTTGGTTGACATGGATTATTTTAAAACCTTTGAATTACTTCTTGTCTTTTGATTATACCCATAACATAACAAGTCAATTGTAAGAATTGTTTTTGCTTTATGGTATATACTGTCGTTGAAATATGAAAGATAATATGCTTGACAACCAAAATATGTGTCTATTTAATTAGATATCCATCCATCCATTTATGTTTCTAGACCAAATATTAAATTTCGATTTACTTCAAACATCTCTAGCATTGAAGTGACAAGTGATCAGCCATTTACCATGAATTCTGAGACCTAGATAAAAAGTTGACATTGAGCCAAAAGTTGAAATTATTTCATTAACAGTGACAACGAATTCAGTATGCAGTCTGCAGCAGTATGGTCCACCTTGACTGGTGTTGAGACTTGAGCACACAATACTTATCACGTGCCCACTTCATCACTATTCTATGCAATGAAACCAGTAAAAAAATGGGGTAGGATCCAGCATGTATGAACTTCACATCGGTGAAAGCATGTTGCCAATATGCTGAATGGTTAGGAGAATTGAGATATGACATAAAAGTTTTTGTTCTGCTTATCACTGTGTTTGACAATGGAACACCTTCGTGTGTTTTCATCTTCCTTGAGATTAACTTAAACTGAGATGAATTAACTTTTGAATGAGATAAAAAAACTCTTGAAAAAGAAGTTTGGACACAATTTGACAATATTCATCTTTTTAGTATGTATATTGTTAGGTAATCATGTGTCACAACAATGAAGAAGAATCAATTTCTTCTTGAATAAAATACGGTAATACCCTTTTTGCATCAATGTGATTCTTCAAACTAATGGAGTCAATCGGAAGGGTGTGAATTATATACTCTTGTCCAGTAACAATTGACTCGATTAGATATGTCATAAAATGTATGTAGAAAATACACAGACAATCAAAACAACTTTAAAGCAAGATGAACAAAGAACTTCATGAGTCGCGTAGAACAACTGTAGCCTTGAACAATGATGTGAACAGTTCGGAAGATAACAGGTATAAACCTAGTATTGTAACTTTTCTTTGTCAAGATCATGATCAAAAAATCTGCCTCCTCGGTTGAACAATGTAACATGCCATACATCAAAAAATCAAAGCAAGTATTTCTAATATGTTGCTGCGGCTCCTGGATTTTGATTTAGAAATTTAGCTGTACATTTTTGTCCGTGTCTTTCATTGGCTGAATACCATTCTTTTACTATTTTGGGGATCATATTTAAAAAATCTGCCTTCGATTTTGGAAGCTCCTGTGTGTATTGTGTTGAACAAATGTAAAAAGGAATTTGAAGTGTGTGTGATAGCTTTCGGATTTGTGATTGAAAATAGCGCGGGGACTCTACATTTTTGTTTTGTAATCTCATTAATGTCTCACTAAGACCGCCTCCATTCAGCACCTTGACAACATGCTTTCACCTATGTGAATTTCATAAACAAAAATCGATATTGTGTATTTTAAGATGTGAGTCATTCACAGTGATGTATAGTACTGCAGCTGTGCAAAGTCTGTTTGCATGTGAATGCCTACCCAACCATAAAATGTGCAGTCATATTATGAATTAGACCAAAATCTGTACTCCAACACGTTCAATATTACTCCCCAATAGAGCAACACAACGCTTACGGTCATATATACGAACAATGTGTATTGTCTACCGCCTTTAACCATTGGATAAACTGGTTATAAGTTTACCTGTACAGGTACTGTTGGTGTCTTTGTATTATAAAATGCACAAAAACACAAAAACACGGCGTACAGGTGAAAGGTGTGGTTATATAGACCCAATATATCATTCTTCGCAGGGAGTAAGACGTAATTTGGGTTAGATAATCGGTTTAAAGCCAGACTATCTATCTAAATATCAGAAAATACCAAAAGATTGTTCAGATATAATCACAGGGCCGGCCTAAAGGAACAAGATATACATCCTGTTATTCGTTTGCAAGCTATATTGATAGGTAAGTTTCTGATTACATTCTTGTTTGAGATTCTGTACATTGTATTACCATTTGCTGAATGGGCGCCCTCCTTAAAGAACAGAAAGAAAGAAAGAAAGAAAACTTTCCATACTTAAATAATATGTCTGGGCAGCTACCGACTTATCAATCACATATCTTTAAAGGGGTGCTTCATATAGACCCTTTAATTTTGTATTATTTTCTGTTTTCACTGATGTTTTAGAAAAAAGATAATGACCGAGGTAATATAATTATAAAACTTGAACATGGCTTCCTGTTGATTGCAGCGGTAGAATGAACGATTTACTCTCTCTGGGATTCTCCTTTATATTATATTTTTCATTTTTATCCATCTCACAAATGTATATACATGTGCATGGTTTGATGTATGTGCATGCGTATCAAAGAAGCTATGTTTATCAGATCTCTGAAGCCTACACTTAATAGAGATGGGGGGAGATTCACATGACATGTGCCCTGGACCCATTACCAAGTGTTTTGTTCAAGAGTATTTTAGATACGATTTTGCCTGCTTTGACACACCGTGCAATGAAGCATGCTCTGGTGAGGCCAATACTGAAGAAGGGTAGCTTGGACCCTGTCCTCAAAACTATAGACCTGTGTCTAATTTGTCTTTTCTTTCTAAAGTTATCGAGAGAGTGTTTCAAAGGCAGCTCGTTCACCATTGTATAAAGTTTAAAATGTTCAGCAAATTTCAATCTGCATACCGTAGGCACCATAGCATTGAGACAGCACCTCTCAGGGTAAAAAATGACATTCTTTTGGCCATGGATAAAAGAAAAGTTACATGCCTAGTGCTATTGGATTTGTCAGCCGCTTTCGACACTGTGAGGCATTCCATTTTATTAGATATTTTAGAGAAGAGATTACGTCTGCACACTTCTGTTTTACTTTGGTTTCAGTCATATTTGTCAAGCAGGTCACAGAGTGTTTGTCTCCCTGGTGGTGAAGCGCCTTAGGTAATGGTCACACAGGGAGTGCCCCATAGTAGTGTTTTGGGACCAATTTTTACATTATACACCTTGGAACATTTCATATCATATCATCAATATGCTGATGATACCCGACTGTATAGATTTTAAACCAGCAGTAGATGAAGGTAATGTAGCCATTGATAGACTAAATAGTTGCATAGCCAAGATGAGAATTTGGATGGCGCA
>JAVSBT010270525.1:0-12349 GCA_033118115.1 Pharyngocirrus eroticus | reverse complement strand
TATTGTGCATAGGATGGCAGTCTTAACTCATTTTTGCCAAAAAATGACTAAGGCCATTTTTGCTCTAGACTGTCGATTTACTGGTAACTAAAACAAAATTTGAATTTAAAAAAGAGTGTGATTTCAGAAATGTCATCAAAAAGTTCTTTTTTTAAACTATTAGTGAAAAATCTATGAAGGAACCTATGAAAAGTGAATCATCACCTTTTTCTGATTTCAAGCTTTTTAAAGTTTGTGACAGAGAATTCTGGATTATAGAAATCGCAAAATATGATATTTTCAAAGGGAAAACTGTGGACCCTCCAAGTTTTCAGTCTAATGCGATGATCCAGTGGGTTTTATACTTTTGGCTTCTTTGAATTTCAGCATCCCGGTGGATTCAATCATAGACACAATGATCATTTTAGAGGGAGAGGTAGAGGAAGAGGGCGAGGAAGGGGTAGAGGACGTGGAAGAGGAAGAGGCAGGGGACAGGACCGTGGAGGGTTTGTGCCTATTCCTTCAATAGCCACAAATAGCAACTTAATTTCTATACCCATCATTCCAATGGAAGGAGAAGAAAAACGAGAGGAAAAGTTTCCCAATGTCAATTCTTTTGACAGAGAAAAGACTTCAGGGAATAAATACCTAATGAGACCCCAGGACAAATGGTCTGGGTTTGGGGAAGCTGCTGTTGCTTCTGATACTCCACCTAGACCCAAAGGTAATATTGTATTTGCATGACAGGTAGTTTGGTGCGTTGCTTTAATGACATGTTTTGTATGAGAAGGGTTTGCATTGTACTTTTGGACTTCAAGTTGGGCCCAGACATTGTGTTAAAACTTAGTATGTTGAAACAATTATAATATATTTTGTTACTTTCAGCCAATGATAAGTTCAGTCGTTATGACACAACAGACTCGGAAGAAGAGGAAGAAGAAGAGGACTGGGATGAGGAAGAGGAAATGGATGAGGAAGAAAAGGAAGAGGAAATGGATGAGGAAGAAAAGGAAGAGGAGACAGAAAGGGATAATTCAGATCAAGAAGAAAATGAAAGAAAAAATGTTAGGAGTGATGATGAGAAATCTGAAAATAGTGATAGAAATAGTGACAATGACATGAAATCTGGCAAAGATTCATCATGTGAAACAACTTCAACAAGATCTCCTCCCCCTGCCAAGACGGAATCCTGTGCATCCTCAAGAAATAGTTCCCCATTACCCTCAGGGCCTGCGCTAGAAGAGGATTTAAAAACTAGAGTAAATGACTCTGACAATGAAATAAACCCTAATGAATTACAATGCAAGAGTAGAACTCCATCACCCATCACAGGCAGCAGATTTGACAGGTATAAAAGACAACAAACCAGTGATGGTTCAGAGTCTGAATATGAAGTAGAACTTGAAATGCCAAATGATAATATAATGCTAGAAGTATTAGGGACTAATGAATGTTTCGAAAAAGAAGAAGAATCTGTAAATGGAAGTACAGAAGTGCTTGAAAATAATGATGTGAAAAGTGATAGGTCACAAGACTTACAGAGAGATAGAGACTCACATCACAGAATTAGTAGAGACAAAGACTCTCATAGGAATACCGACGATAAAGACTCTCGTAGGAATACCTACAGAGAAAGATCAAGAGATAAAAAAGACTCCTCTAGGTATAGCAAGGATCAAAATGTAGATCCAGATGAAGCAGCAAGGTTAGAAGCCAGAAGGAAAAAGTTTGAAGGTACAGTGAATGTACCTAAAGACCATAAAATTACTCTCAGTACAAAAAGTAGAAACACTGATAAAGATAAAAGGTATAATGAAAGGCGTGGTCACAGATCAAGATCGCCAAAAGACTCCCATGGAAGGTCTTCAAGACAAAGCCACCAGTCACGTTCAGGTGTTCACAGGACTGAAAGAAAGAGAAAAGATGATGAAAAGGTGCATAAAACAAGTGACAATGAGGCTGATAGTCAATCCAAAGATTTGCTCTTTGAAGACAGTGAAAGTGATGAAGAATCTCAGTCAAGACGGGGGCCAGGCAGAATTGCAAGGGAACGACAAAGCTTTGACATGGAACAAGAGATGAGAAAACGAAAGAAAGAAGAGATGAAAACAAGCAAAGATTGGGCTGTGAGAGTGTTAAAAGGGGGGTCTGAACATGGGGACCGTGATAGAAATAGACACAATGTTTGGGGGAGAGACAGAGACAATAGAAGGGACAGGGGTAGAGAGGGTTTTAGAGGAAACCATCCACGGGATAGAGACTCATATAGAAATGAATACAGCAGCTCAAAGGAAAGAAGCAGAGTACCCTTGCCTTCACATGATAAACAAGCACAGCAGTGGGAGAGAAGCAGGGTACCACCCCCAGCACAACTCACTGCACAAGCACAACAATGGCAGAGTGAATCTAGTTCAGAAAGTGAAGAACCGCCTAGTAAAAAGCCTGTTTTCAGTTCTGTAGTTGCAAATAGTAAAACAGATTCCAGAAAATCACAACAAGATAGTCTCCCAGTGAAACCTCCCTCAGGAGAGAATGACAGGAAATTACAGTCCAAGTTATCACTCAAAGAAAGATTAGGAAGAAAAGTGGATGGTCATTCAAGTAGACATGGGAGTGAAGAGTATGATTCTGGGAAGAATGAGAAAGTGCCTAAAGAGGATGAAGATTCAAGGAGTAGTTTTACAAGCAAAGACAAAGAACATAGAAAAGATAAATCAAAGAAAAAAAAGAAACGAAAAAAGGACACTTCAGAGTCTGATTCTGATGAAGAAAAGCCCAGAAAACATTTACATGCTAGCCAGGAAGAAAGGAAAAGTCCAACAATCAATATAACATTTAACAAAGGTGAGTATGCATGTGGCATCACAAAATTATGTGTAACATGTTAAAACATACACCAAAATCAACTTTCAACTTAGATGATTGCTTGATTACCTACAGTACTGTTTACAGAGCACTTTTTGGAATTATTTATTGAGTTCTAGAATGTAGTATATCTTTTTTTTAAAGGATGTTAATAGATTGATTTTCCATCCCATTTTAGAGCCTGAGGTGAAGACAAAGTCCAAGCTCTCTGTGTATGAAAGACTAGGATCAAAGCAACTCCATCCACAAGAAAATATAGAGAAAATTTCAGTGAAAGAAAGAATCAGCTTAAAAGGGACCAAAAGTCACAGACGAATAGTGACAACAGACACAGAAGAAAAATTGAGTTTCACTACACATAAAAGTAGGAGGGAAAGAAGTGAAGAAAAGTCAGAGAAAGGGGGCACTAAAAGAATTAAATTGAATAGAGGAGGTAGAGAAACCCACACAGGTAATTATTTTGATAAATAAGAATCGTTGGTGTGTTAAATAGGGAAATGGTCTAGCAGTTGTAGGTGTTACTGTGCATGAATGGATGTAAAGAGTAAAAAAATTATAAAAAGAATATATTGAATTTTGGAAGAAATGAAAATGAGAAGTCTCAAAATAAATTAGTAGTGTGACTCTCTATATTGTGTAAATATATCATGATTATGTTTTGTGCCATGGGGTTGTCTTGGGCTAAGTTAGAAGAGAAACAAATAAACTTAAGTGCCATTAAGATTTGAAGAAGATATATTAGTAAGTACACTAGGAAGAGTGCTTAGCATTAGAATTAGGCTATGCCTTTTTTCTATCTTAGCTGGAGAGGAAGCCTTAGATGCTAAAATCAGAAAAATACAGGCCAATAATGCAGCCATGTTGGAAAAAAGAAAGACCGTGGAAGAGGAAAAACTTCGTTATAATTTGAAAAGATAAACTTTTGGATCAAATTTATGTGTTCTTGTAATGAATGGTAAGTGTAGGTTGTGTATAGATTGAAAAAAAAAACAATGGTGAAAGAGAGACAGTAAAAGTGTTGTATTAAGCTTTTGAATAGTTAAATACTATCAACAGATACATAGAATTAAACATTCTGGTTTGTGCATGATTACCTGGGGAGAAGGGGGAGATGCAACATGAATACACATAAATTTGTCATTCTGTGCATAATGTATTTATTTCTTTTAAATTGGAATTTGTCACATAATGCACATGCATAATATTTTGTTATAAATTTGGAGTAAGATGACTTGATATTATGTTCTTAATACATCAGAAGTATTATACAATCTAGGAAGGGGGTTCATCCTGAAATTATCTTATGTAATACTAGTTAATGACTTTTAAAGTAAATTGAGAGACTGAGATTTGAATTTAATTGTTGCGGTGCTACAGGAATTGATAAACTTTTGTCACTTGACAAACTATAGATAATACTACTAAGAACTAAGATTTCAAGAAAATCCAGAAGAGGACTGTGCAGTACTTGACCAAAAATGTTGAAGCTTTTGATGGCTTCTGAAGGGGATTTTTATTTGGTTTGGAGGGGTGTAAGGGGGAACATATTATACTGGATAAACTGAATGAAAAAATGATATATATTGGTATATAAGTTGATTGAAGATCGTCAGAATTCATTGTAAAAAATAAAATTTGAAATTACCAGTTTGAGTTTGTGCATGTGTTAAAGAAATCTACCTCAAACCTTCTGGTTGTTTTTGTATTTGGAATAATCCAGTGAGTTTTACTTGATCTTATACATCAACTTCATCAAGTCTTCTTGAACAATGTTACATAGTAAGTATCATCTCTCGATACATCTCTCACAGGACACAAGCTCTGATAGGACCAGTTTTTACCCCCTGAGCTTCATCTTAGCTTGACACTTTTTAAGAGGTGTTGACTACTATGACCCAATCAGTCAATTTAGTTGGAAAAAATAAAGAAGCAATTTTTCTTGGACTGAAAAAAATGTTGGCTTTTGTTGTACCAAAGCCTGTATTGATTTCTATTTGATTTGTAAATGAGATGTTGTAACATAAACTATATTGATGAAACAAAAATAAAGATAAACATGTTTGTGTATGATAGGTACTGTTCAACTGCCAGAAAATAATGATCTTGAATATTATTCTATATACTCTTCATGTAGAACACCCACAGTGACTCAATGCTATCAGAGTGGTAGTCAAATATTGTTGCTGCATTTCTTTGTACTTGTAGCCCTACTCTGCCATGTTGTTTTTCTCTTTCAGTCATGATAAATACAGTACCCTTTTTGAAATTTGTTTACAAGTCCCAGGCAATAGTAGTTTTTGTGGTTATGTTGACCCTGTAGAGAATTCTTGCCAACGGTCCTTCAGTCGCATGAAATTTAATGAAATGTTATGGAACATTTTACTTTAGTCTTAAGTGCTTGGTGTTCAGAATTTAACATGTTGTATTGATTTTGAGAATAGAGATTTTTACGTCTGTGATATTTGTAACCTATTTTGAATCTTTAAACACTCACATAATCATTCAGCTCACATGGAGCTATTTCTCCACAAAAGGGAATACATTTTAAAAGAATTGACTACATTTCTGGTCATAACTCAGGGACAGATTTTAAACTCACTCAATGATGATCTGTTTTTTAAAACGTCCATCCTAATTGTTTGAAAAAAAAATTGCCATTTTAACTGATTGTAGTATTCTTTTTGAGATGAACATTGCAACACTATTTTCGTAACTGGATCCTACAAAATTTTAACTTGTAAAATTATGTTTTTATCAAAACTAGCGTGTTCATTAACTAAGTAAATATATCATGATCTCATACTGGAAATATTATTCTAGTCAAATTATGGGTAGTTTTTATGACCATTTACTTTTGTTTGCCAAAATTTGACGACGTTCTAATCATGTTTGAATGTATTTTAGCTATTTTTTCTAGTGTTTAATCCTGCTATGGTGCTAAAAACTAAATTGTAGGATTTGTATCTTTTTATACAGGAGAACATTTTAATAAAAAAGAAGAAAACAAACCCATGATGGCGACAGAAAAAAAATGAACAATAAAACATATTTTCTTTACAAAAACATCAACATTGTCTTTGTGTTATATTTTTTCTAAAAATTCATTTGTTAAATATATCAATTACTATACTTGATATTACACATATAAAATATACAGGATTATAGCTAAATTACAAGTATTGTTGCTTTAAATATTGTTTCAAAATGTCGTAATATTTGCTGAATATTCACCAAAAATAGATGAGGATCACAGGAATATCCAAATGGCAGGGACACATCTACTCCTTTCATCTCCTACACAACCTGTTAAGTGTTATTCAATTTTGGAACAATCTGAGTGACAGCATCTACAAATTAAGCCTTAAAGCGCCTGAACCTTTTATATCAGTTGCTTTAAGAGTTTGTGGGATAGGGTAGTAGTATACCAATTCCTCAGAATTGGTTGGAGCGCATTAAGGCGATAAAAAATGGGACCACTTAGACGAAAAACAAACTTAAATTAAATCCTAAGTACATGTATGTAAAACCTCCCTAATGAGAACACATCTGTTTGGAGACCAATAAGAACCTGACCCCAAAGATTGACCTATTGGAGAAGTTGAATGGGAATTATAATTTGATAGATGACACCGATAATCTTCGTTTCCTTTTTGTAGATGTTCTACCTAGAAAACCTCCATCTAGTGGTAATAGTCCTGGAGATGCTAAAGCGCCCATATTGTCGTAGAGTGAGAGCCTGTCCATTGTTAAAGGATTTGTGCTTGTTGTATCAGGAGTAATGTCTAATTTGGAACCTATTTGAGTCAGTAAGGCACCTTGTTGCATCATCATTGCTTGCAAACTTTTCATTCTGTTTAAAAAAGGAAAAGAAAAAAGTTTTTTAGGTTGCCATTACTAGTATGTAAGTTTCATTAAATTCAAAGTCTCAACTTTGGTTGTGGTCAGACACGACTTTTGGAATCTATTTAAGCCCTTTTTTCTCTCCCCATGGCTTAAAAAGTGTGTCTAACTACGACAATGTGTGGATTCAAATGGTGTGAAATAGCTAAAAAGTGTGTCTGGAAGCATATTCAAATCAAATATAATAAATCATTTTTAAAACTCCATAGAGGTCTTAAAAAAGGGGATTAAATCGAGTTGAAAAGTGTATCTTACCACAGCCAATGCCATCAATAGGCGTCTAAAGTAAAGTCTTGTGATTGTGGATTTTTACCTAGTCTATTGACATTTTTTATTTATAACACCAATTTTATTTGGGCTAGAAAAAAATCTCATGGAATAATGATTTGACAAGTTTATACAAGCACAGTCAGATTTCATTCACTATGGAACAACATATCTGTTTTCAGATAAATATAATGATGTTATTTAGTGGTTTTATTTTGAGGCTCATCTTACCTGTATTGCTGTACCTTCATTTCATATGATATTTGATTCAATTTTACAGTGGTTTTATCTTGAGGTTCATCTTGAATGTAAATCACATGACTGCTAGGGTTCCCCCACAGAAATTCTTTTATCTGTGAAAGTTGAATTCAAAACATTAAGAGGTATAAATAGTAGTAGCAATAAAAGGTGTCATATTTTGCTCAAACATGCATTAGATTGTACAGAAATATGAAGCAAATAATTATCACAACATGAAATTTAAGCTTCATTTTATTTATTGCAAATTTTCTAAATGTGTTCTTGTCAAATTTGTTGATGACATTTTGAAGTTATTCAATACCCGAATCAATGGGATGCTGGCACTTTGCCAATACCGAGTGGCGCAACTGGGGCATCTACTTTGAGTGCTAATTATTTTTTTGTGAATGGGATACCCCTTTATTTGTGCAACTACTAATAAGTATTTGGTTACCTGGTCCTGATGAATTATCAAAGCTTGTTTTTTATAAAAATACAATTTTTAAACATGGGAAAATAATTGCCAACTTCCGGGATAACAAAATGTCAACGATCCCACTTCAACCCCCCCCCCCTCTCTCTCACTACACACAATGTACATGCACTCATCTTGTATTAATAATTACCTTTGCTAATCTAGTGAATGGTCTCTCATTGGGTTTGACAACAGCTCTTTTTAAATGGGCTTTTCTTTGCAGCCATTTTGGCATGGTATTTTCAAAGTCATATAAAAGATCCACCTGAAGGGCAATTCTCTGGATATAAGCAGTTTTCTGGATTTTTTCAATGTCTCCCACAGCAATACCAATCTATCAACGAGAAAAGAAAAACTAAAATTAAGCCCAACAAGAGGAATATTTCCTAAGGAAAAGATCATACATCAAGTTTCATTCAGACGCCTAACTTTTTACACACTCTTCGCAATATATACAGCATTGGAAATATATTTTTTTGAAATTTTCTTTTTTTATTCTACAACCAAAAATCAATACGACATTTCATCTATTAACAACAGACTTCTTCAGGTAAATGAGAACATCAAAAAGTGAGCTTTATATAATATGAAAAAATAGAACTTGGTAGATAGAATTAAAAACAAGTTATGAAATTAAAGCTTAAACAAGATATGCACAGTACAGTTTACTTTAACAATTGTGCTATTTTTCATATTATATAAAGCTCACTTTTTGATGTTCTCATTTACCTGAAGAAGTCTGTTGTTAACAGACGAAACGTCGTATTGATTGTTTATACATTTTTGGTTGTAGAATAAAGGAAAAAAATTCAAAAAATGTATCTATTACCAACCTGATGAAACTTTTCCAAGAAATTGGAAATACATAGCGATGAGTTAGTCTTTTACTTTGGAAATAAGCCTTTTTTTTTAGTCTCGGGTGGGCATGAGCCAACAATCAGCAGAGGCGCCTACTCTTTCTATTGGTATCCCATTATACCATTAGAACCAATATGTCACAACATTTAGAAACCCCTTTTAGAGCCCCTGTATAGCTTACCATAAGATTCATTAACACAATTGGCATCAAAAACAAGAAGATGACCAATAGGAGGTAAGCATCGCCTTTATAAGGGCTCAGGTCAGGACTAACAAAATTGTCCACAAATTCTACCTCTCCCAAGGTCATGACAAATACTTGCATATTAGCTGTGATGATATCAGAAAACACAGCCTGAAAAGATACAATAGCAAACATAATAATATATTGTCATATTTGCTTCTTGAAAAGCACTATAATTATGATTTAATGTCAAATAATGAAATTATTTAGTAACTTTACCTCTCTGTTCATAATGATATAAAAACTTCCAGCAAAAGCCCAAGAGAAAAAGAAGAATACTGTTAAAGTCTGAAATAGAAAGGATATCAAAAGTCAAAACATATCAAATGTCCAAACATATCGAAATGCATTTCCCTGCCAAGCAAAAAACAACAACAACAAATTAAAAAAATACCATTTGGTTCTTAAAGGCCCTCTGTATGGGTCTTAATTCTTAAAGGGCCTCTGTATAGAATTTATGTGAAAAAATCTCATAGTTGAAGTGGGCTTTACTCGTTTCACAGGGTCATGATATTTCAAAGGCATACGCAGTGATAAAGCTGTACACAAGGAATTAAATTAATTCTGTGTGGGTTTGAAAATGATTGGGGGAGTTTAGAATAAGATAACAACTATATTATCATCATATTAAATTATCAGCATATATCAACATATCTATTAAACAAGGATTGACGTACCTTCAGTAAACTGTACAACACAGTAGTAAACATGATGACATACATCCCAAGGAAGTCAATTCTGAAAAAAAGAGGGACGTTTTTTTAAGGACATTATAACAGGTTGTCCAGAATCTACTGATAACTCTTTCACTCCAACATACTAAAAAAGTGTATTATTAATGAAACACTATTTGCAAATTATTTATACCCAATGAAAACAAGGTTGCAGAGCCAGATGTTTACTTTTTATAGCCTGGTGCAATTCAACCCTGTTTTGAGATGTTTGAGCATGCACCTTCTTGAAAACATTTGTTTGGTAACAGGTCTACATTAACAAAAACTGGCAAACATTTGTTTTTAAACTGAAGCAGATATAGAGTTTATCCATGTTTTCAAACAAATGTTTGCTTGTGTAGAATGTTTTCAAACATATCTTTTGTAATGTTTGCTAGCATAGAATGTTCTCGCACAAATGTTTGTTAGCTTGCAAAAAATTGTTTTGTAATGTCTGCTTACCTTCTTATGTACATGATGAAATTTATCCAAGCCAGAAACAATGCAATCCAGCCAGTCCGCCATTGTGCAATGCAGGGTAATTGTCCAAAAGGATGAATCATCATATACGTGGCAACAATCAGAATCAAAGCAATCCAATTAAATATACTGTATAAATATTTCAATTTCTGCAAGGAATAATCAGAAGTTAGGAGGTCATCATCATCATCATAAGGATATTCGCGTCAGAACCATCAAATCAGAACCGGTACATTTTTTATCGCGATAAACAGAAATGTAGTTTGTGATAACCATAATTATACAAATGAAGAGGTAAAATCTGATAACTGTTTTATCAATGGATCCCTAGCTGAGACAGTGGATTCTAGCATAAGGGACACTGAAATACAGTATATCCAACAGTATGCCACAGAGAAAAATAATCTTTTGTTTATGTACTACAACTTGTGGTACTTACTAGTCTGTATATTTTGAAAACTTCTCTACAAAAGAAGATGAATAAGAACGTCAAGACAACGGCTGCCATGACCTTCATTGCTGTTGTGTCTATATTGGCTGCAGTGTTAAGTAATCTCTAAAAAAGAACCAAAATATTTCAATATTTCACCTTTTTTCTAACAAGGATGAACATCACTTATAGTTATACATTCCATGAGAGAAAAATCTGAATTCAGTTCAATTGATACTTTTTTTATTCTCTTGAGAAAAGTTTATATCATACTTAGACTATGAAAAAACGATTTAAAGTATGAAACAATAGAGATGATTAAAGTACAAAATTGATTAGTAAATGAAAGATTTTTATTCTTATCATCAAAATCAAAAAGAGGTGGAAAGAAAAAGAAAAAGCCTAAAAGGCATTTTACTTTAAAGCACTCGAACCAAAGGTGAGGAATTGGTATACTACTCCCCTATACTTTATCCCACAAACTCTTAAAGCAACTGGTCTAAAAGGTCCAGGCGCTTTAACTGAAACAACAAAACTTACCTGAGTTTTTTCTACAATTGCGGAGTCATTAGATTCTAGAAGAGTTTCATTTGGTGGAGAAAAACACAAAGTGACTGGGTCTACCAGTTCATCGGGTACAAGGTCACCTACTCTTGCTACATATAAGGTCAAGGCCATTACATAGCCAACATAAATACTGAGATTCAAGTAAAAGATGGCCCGTCCAAATTTATACCTGGAAAAGGAAAAATTAAAACAGTAAACAATATTACCAGAACCAGCTGACAATTGACATTAAGAGGCAAAAAAGCTACACGGAATAGGTTTATTTTTGAATTTATTTGCAAATTTTCGTTGAGAACTACAACATCTTCAAGCAATTATTGCCTGTAGATGTTGTAGTTAACAACGAACATTTGCAAATAAATTCTTGGTAAAAAGGATGGCCCAATTGCAGATACACTAATATTTTGATTTAACTGGAATAGGTTCATTTTTGAATTTATTTGCAAATTTTCGTTGAGAACTACATGTACAACATCTTCAAGCAATTATTGCCTGAAGATGTTGTAGTTAACAATGAACATTTGCAAATAAATTCTTGATTTAAAGTTTTGAACTTTCTTACCATTTTTGAGAAAGTACATTCTGGCACACTGGATGGGACAGTAACTTGTCCCTCAAGTGATCCACCATAGTCTGAAAACATAGAAAGCAGTAATGAAAAAAGTTTTTATACCTTGTGATCAATTTTGACCATCATGTTCTGTGGCCTCATTATTGTATTTACCAAACTAATGAATTTGTTCAATGATAAACCTAGAAGAATAGAGAGCAATTTATATATTTTTTTCTCTTATGTAATGATTATGTTGACTTACATTTAATGCAAAATATTTCTTGCCAGCATGAGAAGATGGATCATCAGGCCCTGGATCAATGTACTGGTAATCACAGACAACCTGAATTTAATTGAAAAAAATGTCTGTTTATCACTGGCAACTTGAATGAACACCAAACAATTTTTTCTTGTTTCTGATGCAGGGGTCAGGGGTCAAGATATTGCATCCCACAGGTATCAGATGATCCATACAATCTAGTAGATTTTGACTGCTAATGGTACCTACTGGACAGTGGATTTGTCCCCCTAGTGTCCCATGCAGGTATGAAGAAATGTCTATGCTGAAGTAGTGGATTCTAAAATAAGGGATAGTGTCTTTTGAGTGTTGGACAATAGATTTTTACTATAAGTATATGGACAGTGGAAAAAAAATCACCCAGGCTGTGATGGACACAAATATTTTGGCTCTAAACTATATTTCAAAAACTAAGTCAGGTAACTTCCTTTAAATACCTTGGCAGTGTACTAACTGAAGATGTGCGATCTGATACAGATA
>JAVSBT010270414.1:0-12349 GCA_033118115.1 Pharyngocirrus eroticus | reverse complement strand
ACCACTACACATTCACACTTCGCATTCATTCAACCCTGTAATACACATACATATAGCACATATACTACTTAACACACTATTGATATAATAATATATATCAAATACTGTCTGTGTTTCTCCCATAATTCAATTCAAAACTTTATTTCAGACTCAACTGCTGAGACAGAGATCCATAAACAAGATACAAAAATAATGTTTTCATATTCCAATGAAACGAAAAACATCAACAGTAGAACTAATAAATTTATTCTTCCATTTTTTACTTTCACAGGGGAGATAAATACAACCTATTGGAGCACAATTGTAACAATTTCAGTAATGAAGTAGCTAATTTTTTGACCAACAAAGGAATTCCAAGTCATATAACTAACCTTCCACAAGAAGTTCTGTCAACGTAAGTTCATTGTCAATGGCCACACCATAATTTAGCAAGACTAAAGGAGACATTGTATGTAATTGTTGATGTCTGATTTTCTGGGTGCTGCTTGTTGTAATTGCAAAGATATAGCTATAATCAGTCTATTTATTTTGGTATAATTATTTCCTTAGTCCTTTTGGAGCAATGATTAAACCGTTCATTGATGCTATGACAGTCCAACCAAGTGGTGGACATAGAGTCTTTGACAAGCCGTCTGGAGCATCTGGAGGTTCACCAAAAGGAAAGAGAAAAGCTAGCTCCTCAAATAACCACAACTCCGCAGAAATGAGTCTCTCCTTTCAACACATGACATACCGTAAAGGAAACAAAGAGGTAACAGATAGGTTCTTGTTTGTACTATTATTATAATATTGATGTATCTTAGTTACTTAGTCCTCTCCATTTGAAGCCACATTAGGAGCTGCTACAACATATCACAGTCTAACTGTATTTTAAGCCTCCTTCCAGGCTATGGTTTTGGAAGCGTTTGCATTTCTTTCTTGGTGTATCCCTTCCATTTTTTAAAAGTCTTATTATAGATTTTTTCAATACAAATTTATGTATTTGTTAGGTATTGAAATCCTGGGAAATACTAAGACCAAGCTTCAATAAAAGTATCCAAGAAAGAGAGCAGATTTTGTTAGATGAAGCAATAGAATATGCACACAGTGACCCAGATAACTGTTCATGGTCCCTGAGCATGCCACACATGAAATTCTATGGTGAGTGGTATCTAAGATATTTCAGAAATACCTTGCAAACAAACATCAGATGATGGTACTGTAAATTACATTCGAGAAGGAAATCTGTCAGATCTGATAAATATAAATTATCAGTTAAAAAATTGAAGTTTTATTGATTGTTCATGTTTACTAATTTTTGACATATTAGATGATGCAAATTCTGTAATTGTAAGCAGTTTTGAGAAGAAAAAAACCCCAAAATTTCCAAATATGGACATAATTTTGAATGAAGTGGCATGTTTTTCATATTTTCAGGAGATTTTGTGGGGGATGCAGCACAACCAGTGGAACAAAGATTAATGGTTGCGAATCTCTGTGAACAAATAGCTCTTAGAGAAGACTTTGCATTCTTAGTTTTGTCTGACAGTGAGACAAATCTTCTAAAATTACTAGCGTCAATGGATACCATGGATGATAAGATTCAGTGTTCTTTGATAAGGACTGTGAGTACATATAAAGTTGGAATGATTGCCAACAAGAAGTCTATTTCAATATAATTTATGAATTAATTCAAATTAAGGTTTTTTACACTTTTCTAAACTACAGTTACAGGTCTTGATTATGGATAGATATATAATAGCAGTTGTTCTATGACTCCTTTGAAAAAGATTGGCGCATTTGTTCTGTGAAAATCAATTAGCAAGTCTTCAATCCTTTTTTGATTTCAGGCAAGTAATGTCTGTGGCAGTGAACCAGGATATGACTGGTTTATGGGTATGAATGAGAATCGTTTTAACGGGGAAAGGAAAACTAACAGAGAATTCATCACACAATTGTGTTCAAAATGTTTGAAACATTCCCATGAAAGGATAGCCATAAGTTCACTACAGCTTGCACACAATTTAACTTCCAGACTGGTAAGAATTGCTGTTCCATTTAGAATCTAATCATTATACTTTATTGTGAGAAATAAAGTTTTCAATTTCAAAAGGATAATAATAAATTGCACTGGGAATCTTTGGTAAATTAGTTTTAAGCGTAACTTGAAGAAGGAGCCAAATATTCTTTAAATAATCTATACTTAGATATCCTAGCTTACTAAAATGGGGTATTTGTCAACTATAAATTACTTTTAGCCAATCTTAAAACTTTATCTCTTTGTGTAGATTTTTACAGTGGCCAATCATTTCTGTTTGCTTTTTCTGTTTCTAGTTACCGGCTATCATAGCCAGTGACATAGGTATGGCTACAGTAGATTTATACCAACAAAAACAAGGTGTAAAAGAAATAAACGAATTTGCTCTACCTGCAATACTCAGCTGTATGAAATCTACCACAGATGTAAGTATATCTTGTTATTTGATGGGAGAAAATTACTAGTATTGTAACAGAAACTGGAAGATGTGTCATCACTTTGATAAGGGCACTTATTCAAGCAACTATGGTAAATTAAAATAATAGAACTAAAACAAGACACAGACTATTGTTATGAATTTTTTTTTTCCACTTTTGGATTCTAGTTTAGTGTTTGGGACAGGGGTTAAAGTTTATGACCTTCAGCAGTTGAACGTTTTGAACGTAGAGTTGTTTTCCAACATGAATGTAAAAAAATTGAATTCATTATCTGTACAAAGATATTGCTGGTTCCAGTGTTTGTATTTAATTATTATTTGTATTGCTTCCTATAACAGGTGGTCAAATATGTTAAAAAATCTGGCATAGACCTTGCAAAGATCCAAGGAGAAGGGGGAAGAACTGATGAAATCTGCAGAAAAATCCAAGATTTACTCAAAGAATAATTGGAATAAAACAACACAACAGCACATTATTTATGTGAAAGACAATTAAAGAGATTAATTCTGTGAAGGTTTTTAATTTTTTACAAATGTTTATCATGATTTTTATATCCCTGATTACGTCTGCTGCTTCCCGTTTGTAGAAATGATATCCAAGTGTTTGAAATGGAATACAGCATTTGATGGATTTTGAAGCAAAATATCAATGTTGCCACCTCTTTGGTAATATTTCCTGGTTGGATATTATTCAACAACTCACTATAAAACTGTTGTACTTTCCATGTCAAAGTATCTTTTATACAAAAATCATAGAATTTACAGAAATAAATCAGTACCCTACTTTTAGAGATCTTAAAAGCCTTGTTTTTTGGGCATCTGTAAATTATTGAGTTACAAATTAAAAAAGACAGGAGCTGTAAACTGTTTGTTGCCATCTGTATATAAATTACAGGCATACATTATTGTGATAGAACATGATTATATTACTGTAGAAATAAATAAAGCTCTAGTATAACTAGTAACAAACAAATACCTTGTATTTGAGTTTATTTTTATTTTAGTGACTACACATAAATCTCAAAAGTAAAAAGATCTTGAATGTGTTAAGTAAACTTTGGCAAACCCAATATCTTTGCTGACAATTTCCTCAAAATGTGTTATGTGTTCTGTTCAGTCTAAGAACTATGCAAGAGACCATTTTCTGAAATGATCCTTCGCTGTAAATAAAGAATACCCTGTTGTCTTAACATCAGCAATACTTGGAATGGCTCCACTATGTTCAATGATAAGTTATATGCAGAGCATTTTGAACTTTTCTTTCTTTGCTTTACTTATTTCTCTTCAGTATGAATACCCCAGTGTACACATTCCAACATGAGGATACAATAATTCTTTTAAATAGAGTTTCTATTATATATGTAACAGTCTATACATATAATTTTTTAAGGCATGTGATTATTTTCTCGTACTAAAATGTCTATGTATGCATGTCTTTATCTAATAAGCAGCCTTGGTATTGCTCACAGCTTTGTCCTAATAACTTCTACCAAACAATACATAGTATTGTGGTTTCTTATCACATCCTGGACGCACACACTTGTGTTCAGGTTTGATGTCCCCTGGTTGGGTGAATGGAATGCACAGGCCTTTGGCACCCATAGCTGGAGCTCCCTCTTCAACAACTGCATCTCTGTAATAGGTTTTAAAACAGTGACACATTAAATGACATATTGCATATTCAAAAGAAATAATCAATAAGTATTATGATAAATGCAGTTTTCCAAAAAATGATAAATTGTGAGAAACCTACCGTGCACTTAATTTTTTTATCTGGTCTTCACATGGAATATCTCCACAGAATGGTGTCAAGAGCAGATGTTTCTTGTCCAACTGTTTGCAAAAATCTTCAAAGTTATAAACAATGGAGGTCTTTTCATCTAACTCTTTCTTTGCCCTGCAAACACAGCAATATGATCATTTTGAAAAATAAGAAGGCATAAACTCCACACATTTTCAAAAACAACAGGCCATGGATACTAGATAAGTTAAATGTCATTTGAATAAGTTCACTTACTTGTTGAACATGGAATCTTGAATGTTAACCAAGAGGTCTTTCAAGTCTTTAACAGCTGAATCCAACTTAATCGTTTTTTTGTCTCCAGTGTCTCTTCTCACAGCCACAAGTTGGTTTTGGGACAGATCCTTTGGTCCCAATTCAATTCTAATTGGTACACCCTGAAAAAAAATGTAAAAATGTTTTAATTTGTTTATATTCTAAGGTTTAACAACTTGGAAATATCTTTTAGACAGAAGTTTGGTTCATAAAAACGGTTAAATAAAAACAGCATACATGTACACATATACTTTAACACCAGTTAATAGCTCTATAAATCTTTCAGAGGCCATTACCTTCAATTCCCAGTGGTTGAACTTCCAGCCAGGAGAGTAATTATCACGGTAGTCACCTCTGACCTTTACATCAGCTGACCTCAAAGAATTTTCAAGTTCTTCACATTTGTCTTGGAGCTTTTTCTTATCAGCCTCTGCAAGACTGGCTGTAATACCACATGGAACAATAACAACCTAAAAAAAATTCCATAAGAATTCAATGAAAATTTCAATGCTGGCCATGAAGAATTTCCAAAACTGAAATTTGTGCAATACCAAGAGGCCTACTTTACACAATAAATAATTTGTTATTGATGTTCTAGAAATTACATTAAAGCTCTAATAAATATTTAGTTGGACTTTCGGGTTAAAAATGGGAAGTTGTTTCTACAAATTGTTTGTCAGATAAAGTTGTCAAGAGTCTCTCTCTAAGCACATATTGTTACACAATCTAGTAATATAAAAAACTTACCTGTACTGTTGAAATGTTTGGTGGCAAAACAAGTCCCTTGTTGTCTCCATGCACCATCACAATAACACCAATAGATCTTGTAGTGATAGCCCAGGAATTCTGGTGAGCATATTCTTTCTTTTGGGTCTCTGGGTCCTCAAAGGATATATCAAACATTTTTGAAAAGTTTTGACCCAAATGATGAGAAGTGGCAGCTTGGATACCTCTTCCAGTGGCTGAGATGTATGCCTCTACTGTGGTGGTCCAATCTCCACCAGCAAACTTTTCTTTTTCAGTTTTTTTACCTTTCACAACTGGGATAGCCAGCATCTTTTCGTAAATGTGTTCATACTGGTCAATGATCCAGTAAACCTGTTAATAGATACGACTTTATCATATTATACTGTAAATGATAAAGGATAAACTACAATACAAAAAATTGGTTTGAGTCCTGCCAAGATTAAACTTTCTCTTGAAACTATGTTTTTCATGTATTTCATTTTGTAATTAGCAATAATCAAACAATCTGAAACTTCAAGCATACCTCTTTTTCTGCTTCGGCAAAAGTGGCATACGCTGAATGTCCTTCTTGCCACAAGAACTCTCTGGTCCTCAAAAATGGCTGTGGATGTTTGAACTCCCATCTCTAAAATGATAAACAAATACAAACATTTTATGTATGGAGATGGCCTATAAAAAAATCAGATGTTGAATTCAATTAAAGCTTAATACCTAGCTAGACTTCAGGAAAGCTTTAGTCTGTTGGAAAAAGATATCTATCAAGTAACGCCAACCGCATCTGATCTGGAACTACAACATTGCAATAATTATTCTTTTATTTAGTGAATACTTACAACAACATTACACCACTGGTTGATTTTAATTGGGAGATCTCTATGAGACTGTACCCATTTAGAATAAGCAGGATACATGACAGTTTCTGAGGTTGGACGTATAGCGATGGGTTCAGCTAGTTCAGATTGGCCAGACCGTGTCACCCAGGCAACCTGTAATACAATGAAAATAAAAAGTAATCACCACCTTGATAACAATTATACTTTCTGTTTAATATATATATATATATCAATACAAAGAAAAATTGTAATGACTTTTAGAATAAAATAAAATGTCTTTGTCAGGAATAACTTGATGACAAATCCATTGGCAAGTTATCACATATTTTATGCTAAAAGCTAAATTGCAAGACGTGTTACCTCTGGAGCAAAATCTTCAATGTGATCCTTTTCTTTTTGTAGAGCTGCGTTGGATACAAACATTGGAAAGTAAGTGTTTTCAAATCCAATTGTCTTGATCTTGGCATCAAACCATTTTTGGATTCCTTCCCATAAGCCAAATGACCAAGGCCGCAATACATAGCATCCAGATACATCATAGTATTCAATCATTTCTGATTTTGTGATGACCTGAGCATACCACTCTGGGAGATTTTCTTCCTTCTTGGCTTCAAGACCAAGCCTACAAATAGATTGTTTCAAATTATCTCTATGTGAGTGAACTTGCTATTTATTAAGCGTTAATTAGGAAAAATAAGTTTTATGATAGAGACTTTCACTATCATCATAAAACTGAAAAAAAAATTTCAGTTGGAGAGAATTCTATGGCCAAACTATTCTAATTTCCATATTTTGGTTTGGTTTTCTTTTTTTAAATCTTTTTTTCCCCTTCATGTTCTTTCCTTATCAAATTTTACAGTTAGATATTTGAAACGCTGACCAACCTGGTCACTTTTTTGATGTCTTTATTTCCATCTTCTCCTTTCTGTTCTTCTTTCTTTGCCTTGTTTTTCTGATCTTGATTTTCTTTGTCTGCTTTTTTGTCTTTCTTTCTTGCACCACCTCCTGCTAAATCTTCTCCTGTTAATGTCTTATATTTAGTTTTCAATGCTAAAAGTTCTTTTACAGCTGCATCAATTTCACCCTGTGTTGCATAAGAGTAAATAACAAATGATTCACATTATTTCTTTATCTCAGTATGTGAGAAAAATTGTTATAAACAGTACCAAGTATGGAGCATATAAGTTCTAAGGAACCTTCAGAAAAACATCAGTGATTACGAAACATGGTTATATCGGAAGAAAAAAATCACATATGATATCATAGGTAAATCTGTCGAATTGAACTATCAAATAATATTTGACGAAAATGTTGAAGATCCAAGCCTACCTTAGCTCCCTTGTTTGTTTTTAAATCTCTGACAACACCTCCTTGTTTATCAACTTGAGCCTTGAGATCTTGTGCTTCTTTACTGTCTACAGCGACTTTGCCTTCACCAGATGCCATATTGGATTCAGTTTTTTCTTGCTTACTAGAAACGTGTGTTCCTGGTTTCCAGTCTTTACCAGTGGCTGCTTTATATTCAGCCTTCAGGGATAGAAGTGTTTTGACAGCTGGGTCTACCTGATCCTTAAAATAAGGAGCAATTAAAAATACTAATGTAATACATCCAATCCATGCAATAGGCGACATTATTTTGTTTTGGAGATTGGTAAGATTTTTTTTAATTACCTCTTAAATCAAATATTTCACTCACTTTTGGTGCCTTTTTAGTTTTCAAATCTCTGATTTGATTTCCTTGTTGTACAATTTTTTCGTTGATCAAATCAGCTTCATTTGAAGATGATGCTGATTGGCTTGGGGCTGCACTTTCAACTTTAGTACCAGGTTTCCAATCCTGACCTGTTGCTGCTTTAAAATCAGCTTTCAATGCCAATAATTTTTTGACTTCTGGGTCTATCTTTTCCTGAAAATATGAAGTGAAATAATTTTCACCAAACACCGTTTAACTTGTGTGCATTCAGTCCTCAAACCATAAAAATGATATATCATTAGAATATCGTTAGGTGTAACAACAGGGAAAGCTTTACAAACAAGTTTCAAATGCTGAATTACCCTCGTTCATTCACAGATTTAGAATTATTCCACAAGATGTTGCATATAAAACCACCGAATGCTACCATGCTGTAGATTTCTAGATCCCCTGCCACATTCAATGCCTTTGGAAAAGTTCAAAACAATTCGTTTTGAATTATTTATTTTTGAATTAAAGGCTTTAAGAGAAACATTTGGAAACATTTCCATCAATTATCTATGATTTCACTATTTTATCTCTTTGGGCATATTGAACAAATTCATTGTTCTGTGTATTATAATAATTATAGTACCAAATTCTGAACAGCTTTTTAAAAAGAATTAGCTCAAATACCTTAGGTGCTTTGGCAGATTTAAGTTCTCTGATTGCGCCTCCTTGAATTCCGATTAGCCGGTTTATTTCTGCTGCACTCCCTTTGTTGGTGTTGCTTGCTGCTGCTGCTGCTGCTGGAGGTGGTGTACTTTCTATCTTGACACCAGGCTTCCAATCTTTGCCTGTCAAAGTCTTGAAATCAGCCTTCAATGACAAGAGTGTTTTCACTGCTGGCTCTACCTGGTCCTGTAATGATGCAAAGAGAAGATGAAAATTGTAATTAATCATAATGGGGTTATTCATTTGAGCAAAAGGTTACATGTAGAATCAGGAAATTTGCAAAAGAATTGTAGATACCCAATGGCCTTTCTCCTAGAGTTTTATCTCTTTCTAATTTGACTAAGGTTGTGAATTTTTCTATTGCAACAGCTTTTCTTTGGCCATTTTTATACAATTATTAGTTTATGATCACTGATCAAAGTTTTAAAATCTAATTTCTCTTGTGAACTTGTCAGATATAGACAAATTAAAGGCCCTTGTCAGGGTATAAAAGGGAGTCAGATATTCAAAATGGCAGTCTCTTCTCATTATATATACAGTGAATAGCAGAGGCTATTTTAAAAAAAAATGAAATATCTAAGGCAGTATATACTTTATATAATCATATTTCAATCGAGATATTAATGAAGTAATAATGTATCATTTTCTTAAGCTTATACCATTAAAGGTGTTGCATATGATTTTTAAGCATGGTTTGCCTATCAGAAAAAAATCCTCTTTCCCCTCCAAATAATGCAATAAAAAATAACAATCAAAAGAGCCCATTTCTGCATGACTGACTATAGATTTCCCGCCATGTGATGTCTCATGCATGTTTTCATAAGATTCACAAGCACCTGAACAACACAACAATTAATGAAAATAGAGCAGATTTTCAGGCATGTACACTTTTGTGAATCTTTTCACAAAATGAAAATTCCCAATTCAACAGCTGTCACTTACTAAATACAAATACTGTTGAAGGACATGGATCAAACACCTAATTATTTGTTGATAGTTTCGTGACTATATTCATAATCAATACGGTTTCTAAATGATATCATAAATGAAATTGTACCACTTCTTTGACTACTGCAAAGTGCATGAACAAGAATACACATTGACAAGTAAATAAACATAATAAATGTACATTAACTCTAGTCAAACTTTAAACTCTCTGCGTCAACAAAGTTCTTGTAAACTATTTGCCTACTTGGAAGAGGTGGGCAATTTAACAATTGAAAAGAAAATTGTTCTTCTTTGAAATTTATCTTAACTAGTGCTATAGAAGAGGGAGTCACTGTTTGGACTAGTGCTATTAGACTTAGTAGAAATATTCTCTCCGACTCTGGTATAAAAAGTTTGTAATTATTGAACACTCCATCTGGGGTGTAAACATCTAACATCATAAACTTAACATATTGTTGTAGCCATATTATTATTTACAGCATTATTTACCTTATACATATAATCTCTCCCCCCCACCCCCCTCAATAGAATAAAATAATACAAACAAATTAAAATCGTTAACTCTGTAACTTTGACAGAGTTGTTTGAATATGTTGGCGATATTTAACAAAAGTGGAACCCCTCACCCTCCATGGAAGACAATGAATTAATTATATTTATAAATAATGCATACCAAAGGCTAAGCATCAATAGATAAAACAAAACCTAATCTGCCACGTGTGGGCTGTGGCAACAAATACAAAAAAGATAATAGACCCATTCACCAAAAACCCTTACTTGCCAACTCAATCATTAACTTTCACTCCAGTCAAGATTCAAAGCACAATGACAATGTCATGCTGTCAGATTATAAATGATATTGAGCACTTACATCAGCTAGATAAGACTGAAGTTTATTCCACTCCGAACAGAGACTAGCCTTCCTGTCAGATTTATATCCACTGATCAATAGTACACATAAAGCATACAGCCAACTGCCCTACTTTTTGTACAGTCATCAATGAACACATGCCTGATGCAATGCATTGAAAATGTGCTCTGACATCACAGTCACATGACCCTGTCAGAGGTCAACTAAGGCAACTGTCTGGGATGCCTAAGACTCACTGCTTGGACATGTTGGATTGAGCAATAACATAATGCCAAGACTTTGTTCAAAACAAAAAAAAGGTTGAGCATGGCGATGAAATTATTGAATGCACATGCTGAATAATTTATTAATTAACCATATAATCCATTAATCAATCCATTGGTTCAGTCATGCAATATCACAATACTTAGATAACCGTATCTACTGACTTGTGATGTTCAGAAAATACTCAATAGATTATTCATTTTCCTACAATTATTGTAAGAAAGACTGAACAATTTTTTGTACCCAAAAGGAAAAACAAGAAACTTCTTTGAAATTTAAAGAAACCATATGCAAGATTGGAGAATGAATTATTCACCTTTGGAACAAAAGTTGAGAAGTAATAATTCATTCTACATGTGAATCTTGGAACCAATAACCTATTTGCTAATATGCAAGGTTATTTTTCACAAGGAAATAGTAAAAGAAAGAATATAAACTACAAGAAATTCAAGCTTTTCAAAACTACCTTTGGCGCCTTGCTGGATTTCAATTGCCTAATGACATTTCCTTGGTCTGTGATTTTTTGATTCAATGCATTGGCATCGCCTCCTATTGGTGGTTTTGGAGATTCATCCACAGGTGACTTTTCTGCAGCTTTTCCCTTCTTACTCTGTGCTTTCTGAAATAGATAGTATTGATAAAGTTACAGCCAATGAGCAAAAACATACATTTGTAGCTTTCCGGAACATTTCTTTAGGTTTGAAAATATTGAGATTGCCTTTTTCTTGTAACAAATTATTAATTCACTAATGCACTGAATATACAAAGGTGTACCATCTCAACAAAACATTCTATCAGCATATGAAGTTTTTGATGCACTAACATTTGTCTATGAAACATCAAAATTGTCAGGTTCATACAAAGTTCTAAATGAGCAGAAATCATGCATTTTTTGTCCACACACACTCGCACACAAACATTGCATTTTTAAACTGTTAAATTATTAACTTTATTCTTTATTTTCAAAAATATAAATTCCAAAAAGTTAATGCAATATCATGGGAGGCTATATTTTAAGGATATCTGATGTCTTTCATGCATTTTCATTCCTACAGAACAAGGAATGTATCTGAATGTCAGTAAATCAACAAAAATACTTTTTAACATGTTAGTATGTAGATATCATATCTCTTATCAAATATTGAAATTTTCTTTGAATTCATTCAGACAATTTAAAATCAATCACACATGCTTAGATGGCTAGAAAGTAAGACCTGGTTTGTGGTACTATTTTCTATATCTTCCTACAAGACAAATTATTTAGAATTTTTAACTATTAACATTAACATTATCACATTTACATTACAAACATTTAGTCATTTACAAAAATATACAGTGCTTACATTGTCATTTTTGGTATTTCTATCTTAAGACAGTTACATGTCTTTGAGTAAGAACTGAACACTGCATATTGGAACATCAGTAGAATTTGTATGTTGTAAATATGTGTTTATTAACAAAATCCATTACCTCTTTTGCACTGCTTGCTACATCTTTGTGTTTAGATCCTGCTGTTGGCATTTCCTTCTGATGACCATCAGGGATATGAAAGAGAATACATGGACTCTCTCTGCCACTGTGACGACTATGGGTTAAAACAACAAGTCATTAATAGATTTACCAAAGAACTCTAATGCTAATACAAATGAGCTTATAGCCGGTGACCGTCTCGCCACCTGGTGGCCTAGTAACAAGCCGCATTATTTTGCAAATTTAACATACGAAATGGACCTATTATCGTTATGATAGACGTGTTTTAAATTTATGTTC
>JAVSBT010270303.1:0-12351 GCA_033118115.1 Pharyngocirrus eroticus | reverse complement strand
CAGCCATTTTGCAAAAATCGTTAATAAAAATAATTGCCCAAGGATGACAAGATGTCATCCGTCAGTTTTTCATAGTGTAGGGTCTGACAAAGAATTATCAATAAAAATTAAGAACTGAGAACGAAAATCCAGGTTCACCTTAGGTTCTGCCGGACTAAATTGATTTGACTGGTTAAAGAAGACTTGTAATTTTTATGTTTTTATGTAGAAATGAGTTATAAACTCTGATATTTCTAAGCCCTTTTTGTACTTCATGCTTTTTGAATAGGGCGAACTGTTATTTTTAGCAGGGCCTTCATAACTTATTTTTGCATGTAAATGTATTTTAAGATAAGAAGTACTTGTAAGATATAATTATGATGTAAACATATCATAATGACATTAAAAAAGTACTCATTATTGATTGCTGCATAAGTAGTATGTTTTGAATTGAGGAACTACGATTTCAAAGTTCCAAATAGTTGCACACATTGTATTCCTAATGCACATTCTTTATATATAATACTATGAAGTTTTCATCAAATACTAACTGAAACATGATTTTCTTTTTATTATACACTTTTTGTTGTCTTATCATACTTTTTATGAAATGTGAATTAGATGGAAAACAGTAATTGTATTGCATTCCATTCTCTCTCCTTCTTTTTAACCGAGATCTAATTGAAGGCAGTTCCCATTACATGGTCAAAAAAGGAGTAAGCACACTGGTGTACTATGTGCAGTTACTTTTGCACAAAAGGATTAAAATCAACTAACTGTAACATGTGCCTATTGGCATCACAATTCCCCCTTGCACATTGGGATATAATATGCATTTGGACTTTGAACATGAGTCTTTTCCAAGTGTGCTTTCCCCTATTAGTTACCTCAAATATTAACCAATCATGTGATTTTATAAATCATCAATGTCAAATTCATTCAAAGGTGAAACTTAATATTGTTGTACTACAAATGTTTGCAGTAAAGCACTTTAAAGCTTCTAAATGTTCTTCCAGTACTTACACTAAGAGCATCAAATGACACTAAATAATAGAGAATTTTAACATTGAGAACTATTGTATATTTCGAAATTATACGACAAAGGTTTTTAGGTTTTTATATGAAACAACAACTTTCTTTCATATAAAAAAAGACACCATAATAATGATAAGCACATTCCCTACATGCCTGTAAACTTTCCTGTTTTGGGGCTGGGGATTATTTTACTATTGAATTTTTAAGATTCTTAACGGAAAGTAACATTGTATTTTTTTTTTAATTTCAAGTTGCCATTACCTGGTATACAAGTAATGCTTTGGGCAGCTCATTAACTACCTATATGCTGTACACAATGTCATTTGCCAATTAAAGTGCTTGCACCTTTTAGACCAAGTTGCTTTAATGCAGACCGCACACAGTATTCGAATAACTATATCCAAAAAGACAAATGGATTAAAAAAGTATCTTTTTAGTACAATTGCTTTTGTCTAGTCGAAACTGGTTCAAAAGAACATGACCCAAGTGTGCGGGATAAAAAAATGTGTTTCTAAAACACACATGTTACAGTTCAATGATTTTAATCCCATGTCAAAGCTTATAAATTTAGCGATTATCGAGAATGCGCTTGTGGTTAATGACACAGTGGCTGTAATTTGGGCTACATAATTATACTACGGCGATACATAATACAAAAGAAAGGCAAATAACCTCTGAGGTTAATAAATACATGATATGTTGGCTTACGTTTAAATTTCATAAACTGTCAACCAAAGATCATGAGCATTTTATGTTTTAAACACAGAGCCTATACCATCTTGCTGTATCTAAATATAACAACCGCGATGACAACATAAATACAAATGTATAGAAACTCGTGCCACTATCCGTCGCATTTTCATTCTCCCTTTTATCCAATTCAAAAATACAAATAATCGGATAATATTAAAGTGCTGTAAGATTGAGCCGCATAAAACTTCGTGGAATTAAAGTGCTTCAAGACTTCTGTTCCTTTTACTCAGTTTGGGCTATAATTATGTCTAAAATCGTGTCTATTTGGAACATGTCTATTTGAAACACTGTCAAAATTACAAATATACTTTGTTTGGAATAACTATTTTTTAATAATTTTTCAAATATGAATCTTGGAACCAATAACCTATTCGGTAATATTTTTTTTTAATCCTTTTGTCTTTTTGGATATAGTTATTCGGATATAGTGTGCGGTATGCTTAAGAGTTCTCAGAAAAAGTATAGGGTAGCAGTATACCAATCCCCCCCCCCCCCCTTGGTGGGAGTACATGTGCCAT
This sequence comes from Pharyngocirrus eroticus, assembly GCA_033118115.1. Classification (NCBI taxonomy): domain Eukaryota; kingdom Metazoa; phylum Annelida; class Polychaeta; family Saccocirridae; genus Pharyngocirrus; species Pharyngocirrus eroticus. The sequence continues at coordinate 10,066 of JAVSBT010270303.1, read as the reverse complement.
GCTATGGATGGTTATCAGTGTAAAATATTGAGAGATAGAATCTTTCAAAACTCTTAATTAAAAAAGAAATTTGAAAATTCATGGTAGGGATAAGGCGGCATCTTCTAGAGTACCTCTTTATTTTACTCAAAATTGGTTACCATGGTAGCCAACATTTTCAAAATGAATTCCAGGTCTGTTTTTTCTGATGTTATATCTATATGTGCAAATAAAAAAACCACTTTTAATGTAAACGAGAGTATGATTTCACTTTTTTTCATGTGCTGCCACCTTAAAGAGAATTTTCTTACACTGCTAAATTAATTATTTTTATAGCAATGTTTAAATATTTGTCAATCTATATGTGAAAAGAAAAACACTTTGAATAAACAAGAAAGTATGATGTCAATTTTCCATGTGCTGCCCCCATACAGAGAATTTTCTTTCACTGCAGAATTATTTAATTTGACAGCAATGTTTACATATTAGTCAATTGTAAAAGCAAATTATTTTCACAACAAAAACTTATCAAAATGGGAAGCGAGACGTTTTCATTATCACAAGAAAAAACATTTTACCAGGACACACCAAAGACAATCATTAAGGTATGTGATGATAATATTATTTTTATTCAAAGATTGTTTCATGCAACAGTTAAATAAAGAGAATATGCCAGTATCAAGTCAAAGGTAAAGACAATGATTACTGCAGTTAAGAACTTTCCATAATTATAAAAAGATTTTTTTACAGTGCTAATTATAAGCTCATCTTGAAATCTTAGCATTTTTTGGGGGGAAAAAAAGGTTTTAATACCTATAATATAACTAAAACTTCTTATATTAACTTTTTGGATTGATCTCTTGAATTTTCAACAAAAATGTGATTGCAGATAATTAAGCAAAATTAAAACCTTATATAAAAAGCCACTTATGATAGTGCATAATATCAAAATTCAAATATTATTAAATATCTCTTTCTGGGGTATTATATTTTATAAATAGTAAAATACTAAAATCCATGTTGTAATGATAGTCAAAGAGCCCCTTTGTCAAGGAACAAGGTATCCTAGCAACCAGATATGACACTTGCAAAAATACTTTCCTATCATATCAATGTTTACAAAAATATTATTTTTTAAACAAAATAAAAGGTTCCATGGACAATGCAAATTTTATTGATAGACTAAAAGAGTCAATGGTTGTAATAAAATGAGAGGAAAACTTCTCTAAAAATCTCTATTTTGAAATCCTCATGAATTATAATTTAGATTGGAATTAACCCAAGGATGAGAAACATTCTTAAAATTTCTCATTTTGTGATATTGAATACTTCTTTAAGTCTACAGTTTCTTTAATTTTGCCTGAAAAAGTAATGTTTATGTAAATAATGATGTGCTGGGAAATATTTTTGTAAGTGTTATATCTGGATGCTAGGATACCTTGTTCCTTGACAACAGGGTTTTGTAACTACTATTACATCATGGATTTTATCATTTATGGTAAAATTGAATACCCTGGAAAGAGATGTTCAACATAGTATTGCACTTTTATGCATATTTAGTGGCTTTTTATAAAAAGCTCCAATATTGCCTATTTATCTGCATCCATACTTTTTGCAATCATAAAGGTTGAATCAAATACAACAACTATTCTTCTTGAAATAAATTTATTCAATTGGTAATATATATTTCATTCATTTTTTCGTTTAACTCAACTGTGACTTCGTTTTTCTTCTACCTTTTAATCACTGTCACGGTTTTTCATCAGGATAATGAGAGACTCTCTATTTCACCACTTGATGGAAATGTGGTGAAATAGGCTGCACCATATATGGCTCAGTTTGTAAGTCCCCTGGTCCCTATTCATGATCGGTCTTGATTTTCTTATCCATATAGAAGGCAATGAAGCTTTATGGATTAGATGCAATTAGTGACTTATTTTTTGAATTTCCAATCTGATGCATCCCAAAATGATGGATTGCTATAATTTGATCTGGAATGGACTACTTGAAAGATCATGTATAGGAATTTAAAATGAGGCAACTAAGAAAGCTTAGTGCCAGATTCTATGCCTTTTGTCTGATTTCTTTTCCAGATAAAAACACAATGTGTGATTCAAGACATAACATGAAGCAAAAAAAGAAAGGGATGCACATTGAGAATGGCTCAGCTGAGAAGGAAACAGAAAAAAATGATAATAACGGTAAACATGTATTCACAACTATTAGTGAAATAGGTGGTCACGAAGATTGTGTAAAATTTGTGACTTGTGATTTGTGTTCTGATCAATGTGTAACAAATCATTTATACAGCCCAAACTCTATGATAACTACATGATATATATCACTCACAATTGGATTTGCATCAACTACATTTTTCTTGATAAAATATTCAAAAAGCTGTCAATTAATTTCAAATTTAAAACATAACTTCATTTTTGTAAAACTTCTTAAGGTGGAGTAATTGTAGGGTAAGTAAGTTTTTAAAAAGTAGGTCAATTTTGATTTTTAGCGATATTAACTTCATTCTGTGACCTGGAGGAGAATGCTTACTTTGAAAACAGTCAGTAATTTTGAGAATGTAAGCAAATATTTTAGACCAGTTTGGTTTGCAAATTTTTAATGATTCAGTTTGGTATGGCTCCAAAAAAACATATTTCGCACAACATTTGGGAGGAAGATTTTTTACCGCTTGGTCGTATGACTTTCTCAAACACAAAAAACAAAAAATCATTTCTGTGCAAATTTGTTCAAGGTTAGGGCCTTTTTTTTATTATCTTACTTTGATCTTGTCTTACATTTAGTTGTATTGTTTAATCCATGTACAATGAGAAACCAAAGTCTCCTTATTGAAAGTAAAGCCATATTGGAGCCAATGAAGCCCATCAGGCTGGTGCTAATCCCCGGTTTATATGTCACATACTACTGAGAGCTTTCACTCCTCCTGAACAGGATACTAGTCTACCACGGTTACTTTCCAGAATTTGTCTGGTTCATAATTATTTAACGTTTCCTTGGTGAAGAAAAGGAATTGAGAGAAAAGTGTCAGTATGAAAAAAAACCTAGCACCAATTAAGCTAAATTGTATTTTTTTCATATATTTCAGGAATACAGGCTCTTGCCAGCACTTCACAAGGGACAAAGAGAAGAGCTGGTATCAAATTAATTTTAAGACCATATCTTTGTGGTTGTTGTTGCTGCCAATAATGACTATGGCTTTGATTAAATACACTTTTGGAAATGATTAAAACCCTTTTTTTTCTTATTTCTATTAAATCACTTGGGTTTAAAAGTTTGTCTACCATGACATAATTATATTGATTACGATCTATTTAAGATTCCAAAAGTATGTCTGGTAACAAAGCAAATCAAAATAAATAAGTAAATAAACCCCAAAGCTGTTTCAAAATAAAAGGTATGAAATGGAATCTAAACGTGTGTCTAACCATAGCCAATGTTGACAAGGATAAAAAATGGATTTTTCCAGTTTTTGGGGTATCCTCTATTCTTAAAAATGACACCTTGTAATCATGATATCCAATTTTCACCATTAATCATAAATAACTTGTCAATTCTTTTCTAATTTTATATCTCAATTCAGACATGAACTATTATACATTGATAAATGGAAAAAAAAATTGTTAACAAGAGAACAAATACTGATTTTGCATCAACATTATTATTGTTGTACTAGATAAAAAAATATAAATGCTTGATATTTCTGATCTCTTATTTGATATTTTCATATTCCAGCTGAATCTTTAAATTTGCTTCAAAGTGAACCAAAAGCAAGAAAAATTAATACAGTACAAGGTATTTCAATTTTGCCTTACACATCACATATTCTTCTGTAGATGTATGTGCTTATGTTGGTAGGTATGGATGCTTGTGCGTAAACGGTAAGCCCATTCAACTCAAGCTGCTGGTATACCTTCAGGGCTTTTTTTTATGAGAATTAACAATATTGAAGCTGAATTGTCATTTTCATATATTTCAGGAATACATGTCATGAGAAAGTTTTGACTGGTTAAAACTTTGCTTACTTAAATGAAAACTTTAGACTACATGGTAGTCTTATTTCAGTTTTCTGTCGGGAATAAAAATATTTTTTTCCTGATATTCCCGAAACACGGAATAAATGAAAAAAGTTGTGAAAAAAGAAATAATTGATTTCATATTACATTTGCTTTATCATAATATTTATACCTTTCTTTGATTTGCTTTTTGTTCATTGGTCACTGTGTAACAAATGATTTATACAACCCAAACTTTATGATGATTACATAATTTATTTAAATATTGTAACATAATTAAAACTTCTTATCATATAATATTACTAATTACATTTTGCAGCGGATGAAGGGACCAGGAGTCAACTAGAAATAGCAGCTGAGTTGCATTCCCTCCTGGGTTCTACTGTTTTTAAGTAATTATATTTCTTATTCAAAGTGAATGCAAGATTAATAAGAAAGCTGATAATTGCAATATATGAAACAAAGAAAACATTCTTAAAGCTAATTTCATAATTATCAAAATGATTTGCTTGTCTTTGGCTGGGGTTAGACTAATCTTTGGAAACAATCAAATTCAATTTGAATATGCTTCCAGACACCCTTTTGGAATCCTATATTGATAATTATTGATAAATATCAATAGAAATATTTTTTACCTGTCAAAGTATTTCACCTAAATAAAAAAAACGGGTAGATGTGTATACAAACGCCCACCATTTTAAAGGTCAGGTAAGCCTTGACGTAAATATTGGTCGATGGACAACATAACAACAGCTTTTGTAGTGCTGTATGAATTGTCACTAAAATGCACTTAGTAGTGCCAATCATGAAGGTTCATAGTGTAAACAGACATTTCAAAAGTGGGAACTTTGCTAATAAAACCTTTTTTTAAAAGAATTATAAATCCAGACTTTCAATACCCATAATGAGAGTATCAAATAAATATGAATTTACTAACTTTTTATATATTTAATTACAGTCAAGACGGAGTGAAGCTCACCAGCCTATCCTTTGAGCTGGAAAAGTTCAAGGTAGAAGTAATGCGTAAAGAAAAAGATACAATCAAATCATTCATTTTGAACAAATTAATAGAGTTTAAAAGGGATAAAAAACTTATGAAGTTCATTGAAATAGTAGAATTGGATGAGAAACCCAAATTTGTATGCCAACACTTTCCTGCTTTACAATGTTGGAAGGGGCCGCAGACATTTACTCAAACTGCCACTGGTCTTGTAAAGGACAATGTAGGAGGTACAACGTTATTGTTGACGTGCAATCATAGAGCGGACATTGGAGAGGTAATGACAACAGTAATTGATGACAGTAATGGAATTGGCGACAAAGACATTAATCTGACATTAAGCCCATGGCATAAGATATATGAAGACTGTGAAGGTGAACCTCATATTGATGTGTCTGCATTCACATTTCCCAAAGATAAGGAAAGCTTGCTGAAAGAGAAACCACTTTCAAAACCAAGCATTAGCTCTCTCTATAGGCCCCAAGAGGATACCACAGAAGCAACAAGATATCTTGACCTTAACGACAAACTAGTACAAAAATGGGGTGCAAAATCAGGCCTGACCAAAGGTACTATAATCGAAGCCGGGGTAATGGTAATAGGAGAAATGCAAGGAGAGGAAGGACAGGAAGTTAATTTCAACGACATGATAGTAATTACAGGTGAAGATGGAAGGTCCTTTACGCAAGATGGTGACAGTGGGGCGGCAATTACTAGCTCTCCACCCTCTGGGGATAATACCGTAGAAATGATAGGTATGCACCTTTATGAGCGTAATGATAATAGTCGGGTAAGATCCCTTGCTATCTTTATGCATAATGTGATTGATAAACTACAGCAGAAGAAAGATGTAAGTTTGAGTCTTTTAGAAACCCCAATTTACCTAAAAGAATCTCCTAGTGAGAACAGTTAAGCTGGTTGATCACACAAAAGGAAAAACGATTAGCCTCTTCTTGCATACATGATACTGTCTGGCATCATATATGTTGTTATTAACCATAGATTTTTACAAAGGATTCTTGTTGACTGATATGATAAGTACAGACAACCCACTCCAAGTTTTATATAGTGGATGGAAGAAAAATATTCTATTAGCATTGCTTTCATTTCCTTTAAATGCAAAACTATATTCACTTGTATAACTTTGTTTTGTGAGTTATATCTGTATAATTATATACATGCTATTTTGATTGATAAAAAATGTTTTGCTTGTTTGTTGAACAAAGTTGCAACCCAAAGGTTGAATGGCTCACAATATATTGATGATGTGAAGTATTTTGGGATTTTTTAAAAACTAAATAATTCATAAATGTTTGTAAATAATGTTGTATTTTTAAGTAGAAGTTCAGATTTGCTTGCCTTTTATATAATTATATTTCAATTTATTTATTAAATTTCAGTGTGTTGATACTAAAGGTGTCAAAATTTTATTTTGTTCAAGATTTCTTTTTAAAGAATGAAAAAAATATGATTTCCACAATTGGACAAAAATTAGATGTGAAACTCAAGAAATATGTTATGATATATATTCAATACAGGCTTATGAGAAAAGGAAATATTGAATATTGAGTGCACATGTAACAGGTTCCAATTCAATATACTTGTATTGAAATTTACATTATTGCCTTTTAAACCACACACTATGAAATAAAAGAATGTACAACATATCAGAATAAACAGACAGTGAAAAACAATGAGAATCACTCTTTCATATATTAAGGAAGACTTCTATCTATTTGTTGTAGAACAAATATGATTAAAGGTATCATGGGTCTAATACCTTAATCCTAGAATTCTAGGAATACTTAACATGATAAACTGACCCATTTTCATAATGTTGCTTTCCCAGCCAGATGGGATGGAGAGTTTTTAAGTTGTGATCTATTGTATCATTATATCTCCCCATTCCCAGAAGGCAATTTTGACAAGTGTGCTCCCATAACCATACACCAAATCTCTTTCAGGTGTTAGTAGAAGGGGTATAAAGCTAAACTCTTTTGCTTGTTCATCGATAGGTATATTTCCAATTAATTCCATGTCACGGAAGACTTGTATTCTACAGTTCTCATTATCTGATACATAGATACACCCATACTCATCACAGCATACACCACAAGGTTTTATCAAGGCATTTTCTTCTTCTTTAGCACCGCGTTGGGATGATAACTCTCCATCTTTTGAATAAAGTGAAATAGTTGGTGGTGAAAGAACCACCAATTGGTCTGATGGTGTCAAGCAGACATGTAATTGACCATTTAGCCTAGGTCCATATGCCTTAGGAAGCAATTGTGACAGAGTATTCTCATTTGGATTCATCTTGTATATCCTACCAGTGTGACCTGATGCTATATACACAGTATTGTCTTCAGCTACCACCATTGCTACTGTACTTTGTCCATCCTGATCATCATCTGGTAGCATGAATCTATTTTTAATTTTCCCATTTGCATCAATTATAACTAACTGACGGATTTCTTTTAGATAGAAAGTCACATATATGTCATGTCCTTGTACATGTACAGCATATGCGTATCCTCCATTTTCACATGGAATGTACCTTTTCATTTGACTATTGTCACTTAGTACAAGTATAGATTGTTCACCACCACCCCCTGATAACAGTAGTTCTTTAGTGGCATCATTGAACGCTATCCCATATACATGTTTTATCTCCACTGTTTGAGACAATGTTTTTGACACTTTTCCTATTTTGTATTCATGTTTCATCATCCTCTTGATTGGAATAAATATACCAAACACTCTCTTCAAGACTGGTAAAAGTTCATTCACATCTTGCTTCACAATGTCAAGATCACTTTTCTGATATCCATCCAATTTTCTTCTTTGGCTTGATTCCATTCTGGTCTTGACATCCTTCTCATGACACAAGAAGTCAGAATCAGAACTGTGTTCCAGGAACTCAGAGCTAAGGGCAGCGGTAGCCTGTATACTGCTCTGCTTACACCTTTCTTCGTTTAAAAGCTCAGTCAGACATTGGATTTCTTTTTCATAGTGTTCCTTTAGCTCAGCAAGCTTTTCTTCTTTAATTTTTTCTATCAAGGTATACATTTCAGTGGCTTTGTCATATATTTCTCTCTCCTGTTCATTCCATTTTTGTTCAGTTTTAGTAATACTATTTTCAATGCTGGTGACCCTTTTTTGTTGATCCCTCTTTGACCTTTGAAGCTTTCTAAAATTATTCTTGAACTGAACTTGCTTTTCTTCTTTTGCTATATGAAGTTCAGTGACAGCATGACTTTGATGTTCACCCTGTATACAGGTGACACATACAAGACAGCTACAATCTTTACAGTAACTGGATAAAGGAATCTTCTTTTCATCTGTGGAATGAAGACTGCAATAAAGCACCTTTCTTGTAGAAAATTCTTGTTTGAACTTTCCTTCTTTTAAATCTCCAACTGGCACAACCACATGATGTTTTGTCATTGTAGTTCTACAATGCCATTCATTACAATGCTGACACAAGGTGTCTCCACAATCTAGACATTTATGTGAAGCGTTAGTCACCTTCTCAACCTGGCTACAAGAAATACATTTCATTTCTTGGGAATTTTCCCCTCCATAGGCTTCCTTCACAATATCATACAGATAGTTATCAGGCAAACTTTCGACTGTGTCATCATCAACTTTATAGACAGTTTGACAAATTGGACAATCAGGGGGCTTTCCTTCATCTAATGTATCATGATGTTGTGCAAGGCATTGGGTACAACATGAGTGCTGGCAGGGCAGGAGCTTTGGTTTCTTGGATGCATCCTTGCAAAGGTTACAGTTCATAACGAGAGATTTATTCTCTTCTCCGTCTCCTAGAGCAGTTGCCATTTCTCATCAAAGTTTTTCCAGATGGCCTGAAAAGAAAGAAATTAATAAGTATTAAACAGTATAACAATATGAAAAGAGGTTTCTAGTTCCAAGTTTCAAATATAAGAGAAACTATCGAACATTTGAACTTAAAGGAATACTGTCTGCAATTTGGTGGTTACATTTGTTTCCCTTTCGTCTTTTAGTTTTTGGTCTCAAGTCATTATTTGATAAGGATTTACTATGCGATAATGGCGCTGAAGTGTTAAATAGCCTGGCATTGTGGATAGAGTGCGCAGAAACTCGAAAAGGAGGGGATGGAAAGTTCGGGTATCAGACAGATAGCTATAAACTATAAATGGTTTAAATGCATATAGCATGCCTTTAAAACTTGAATTATTTTTAATTTTATAACATTTCACTAGCGAAGTTCGCTGTTATAGCCAAGAGCTAATTTTAAACGCCAGAAAGCTTGGAACTTGTCTTCAACTAAAGTTCCAAATTGATAAGCGTCTCTAAAATAGAAAAATGCTCTAAAGACTAAAGCCAAGTAAAGGGACAGCTTCAAGCAGTTCTCATTCGTGTTGAATGATTTATTAAGAAATTTCATTTAGAAAGCACATTTAAGTGGCATGTTTATACGAGCATGTAAGGCATTCATTCGTAGCTTGAGCTTGTTAACATATACAGATGGATGTATGCATGCACCCTCTAGCTTGTGACTTGGTTAGTTATACTGTGACCCAAATAAGGTTCAAGGCGCCGATGAAAAACATTTGGATTATAACCAATACACTATGTTGTGCTCTATATACTGGCACTTACCTGATTAAAATGATTCAAGTGAGTCCTGGTAAAAGTATTACAATATCGATAATATTCGTTCATGTATCAATAGGTGTCGTCTCGTCTCGTTTTTCTGTACTGTTGTGACAGCTGTTTGACAGTTAGTTTCTGAGAAACTGAAACTAAAACTGAAATTGAAACATTTTGAGAGTGACATCTAGTGATATTGATCAAAAGTATATTCTGGTATTAAATGAAGATTTTCAAAAAGGGTATTTCAAAGGAAGCTTTAGTCGTTAATGTTCATCTTGTGGGGATCCTTCTTTAAATATTAAATGCAATGGATCGTGCAATTTCTTACAAATCATTACTTTAGTCAGGTTCACTGTGTAGTTTTGTAGGAACTATGTGGAGATTTGTAAAACTATACATTTTTGGAAACCTCATC
>JAVSBT010270081.1:0-12355 GCA_033118115.1 Pharyngocirrus eroticus | reverse complement strand
AAATATGACCTTAGACCTATGGTGCTTATGTATACTATACTTTATTGTTTAAACATGTTCCTTTTTATTCTAATTTGCAGAATATATATATGATAAATTCTCAAACCTTATACCTATACCAGGTAGGCTTTATAATAATGCATCCAATTAAGTATGGCGAACAATCGGCCTATCATGCCGACTCTAGACCATTCAGAACTTATCCCTGAGTTAGGTGGTTTTATGGTTAAAAATAGTAAAGTTCAGTGTTATGCTGTTAGAATCCGGGAAAAATCCCACAGGACAAAATCCCAGTTTTACCGTGACAAAATCCCAAAGTAAATTTTCAAAACCAAATTTCTGATTATAAACGGAATTTTTTGTTTTTTTACCAATTATTATTTTCTTTGGTCAAAATTGGAATATCTCAATACAAGTTAATCTCAAATATTTACTAAAGATTTAAAAAAAAAGTTGTTTTTCAGAAATTGATATTTGTATCTATTCTATAGCCAAAAAGTAAAAAAAAAAATTGAATTTTGAAAAAAAAAATATTCAAAAAAATTTCTTTTTTCATTTTTCGCTATTATATATAGAAAAAATACAAATTTCAATATCCGAAAAAAACAATTTTTTTTCCCTAATCTGCAGTAAATATCGCAGAATAACTTCTATTTCAATTGAGAAATTCCAATTTAAAAAAAGGTATATACAATTGGGGGGTGGGGGGGGGGGTATTCAATGTGCAAATCATTATTATACACTCTTATAAAGAAAGAAAAAAATAGAGATGTTTTGTGATGTTATCATAATTTTTATTCTGTAAACTTTGCTCTTACAAATATCAATTTCCGAAAAAAAAAACATTTTTTGTTTTTTTTTATCTTTGGTAAAATATTTAAGAATAACTACTATTTAAATTGAGAAATTCCAATTTTGACAAAAAAAACAAGTTGTTAGTAATTTTTTTTTCCTGTTTATAATCAGAAATTTGGTTTTGAAAATTGACCGTGGGATTTTGTCCTGTGGGATTTTGTCCCAGTATTGTAAAACTGTGAGATTTTGTCCGGATACCATGCTGTTACATTATACCCCAAAGAAACTTGCCAATGCCCATCCACTAGTCCGTGTTACCACATAATAGCAGCCAAAATGAGTTTAGGACAGCAATTTAAAGTTAGAGGTAGAATGGATTTAATTTTTATTCTGTAAACTTTGCTCTTACAAATATCAATTTCCGAAAAAAAAACCTTTTTTTGGTTTTTTTTATCTTTGGTAAAATATTTAAGAATAACTACTATTTAAATTGAGAAATTCCAATTTTGACAAAAAAAACAAGTTGTTAGTAATTTTTTTTTCCTGTTTATAATCAGAAATTTGGTTTTGAAAATTGACCGTGGGATTTTGTCCTGTGGGATTTTGTCCCAGTATTGTAAAACTGTGAGATTTTGTCCGGATACCATGCTGTTACATTATACCCCAAAGAAACTTGCCAATGCCCATCCACTAGTCCGTGTTACCACATAATAGCAGCCAAAATGAGTTTAGGACAGCAATTTAAAGTTAGAGGTAGAATGGATTTAACCAAACTAAAAAGTAGTATGGAGTAAAAGTTTATCAACTTTGGAACATCAGTTTTTTGAGAATAATTTCTTACCTCTAAAACTATGTTTCAGCCTTCACAGAGAGTCGGAGGGGACAAAGAGAAAGGTTAAAGAGGCCATCCTTATCAAGACCAAGGCCCCCACTCTAAACCGTGACCAAGGGTACCAGCTCCCCCCATATATGACAGGATTTTACAACTTCCTGAGCGGCTAATAAGACTGTTTTGCTCCAAAACTGGTTATTTAAAGACAATAACATTATGTATGTAAAACAAGATTTAAAGAACAGATTATATAAAAATTGGATTAAAACTTGATATTAAAAGTATTTATGTTAAGTGTTTTATAAAACCTGTTAGTAGTAAAAATAGTATAAAAACAGCCAAAAATATTTATATGTTATACTAACAGAATGTACATAGTAGAATACTAACAGAATGTACATAGAGGGAACTTACAGAAAGGAAGGTTGTAAACTGAGAAAGATGCGAGAGCTTGTATAGAGGAAAATAAATTGAATGGTACTATCCAGGTACTATCAATGTAAAGGCAGTTAGATGAAAATAAACGTACCAATACAATAACCCAATATAAAACTCTTGTCACCTTTTATGTAACGTCTGAGCGACCGCAACAAAGACAATAGGATCATTCACGTGATCAAGGCCTTTAGTGAGGCTGAAACGTAGTTTTAGAGGTAAGAAATTATTCTCAAAAAAACTTATGTTCCAAATTTGATAAACTTTTACTCCATATGGATCTTGGAACCAATAACATATTTGCCACTAAAAAGTAATAGTAGGAAATGATTAGATATCAGGAAGAAAACCTAGAAAAAATGATTGCAACCCAGCCCCAGATTCCATATTATGTACAACATCAAATAATGATGACGACTTAGGTCCTACAACATCTACACCATTTAATAAATCTCCTAAAACACCCCAATTAAACACACCAAATAAAGATAGGGATGTAGACGTGACAGAGCATGTAACCCCCAAAGGTAATATAGAATGAGTAATGATAAAAATGATAAAACAAGTAATGATTTAGATGATGTATTGATTACAGACCATATAACGGTACAAGATAATAGAAAAAAGAAAGTTAGATTTGCTAAACTTGTTGAAACCCCTAAGACCTCAAGAAAAATAACCTCTAGAAATAAAAGGAAGGTAGATTTTGGCACTGAACCGAATAGTGAAGATAAACAGTGTGACCCTGAGAAATTAGAGGCCATTAATTCCTGGCCAATTCCACAGAATTGTTAAGAGGTCAGAAGTTTCCTTGGGCTGGCTTCCTATTACAGGAGGTTTATTAGACAATTTGCTGAAATTGCCCGTCCTTTATATTCATTAACTAATAAAAATGCTCGTTCTCAGTGGTCCGAAGAATGCCAGTTAGCTTTTGACACCCTGAGGGAAAAACTAGTCACTGCTCCAGTACTTGCATACCCAGACCAAATGGGGAGGTTTATTTTGGATACAGATGCAAGTGCCCTAGGCATGGAGCAGTGCTGTCCCAGGTTCAAGATGGTGAAGAAAAAGTAATTGCTTATGTCAGTAAGAAATTCTCTGTAGCCCAACAACAGTACTGCACCACCCACAGGGAGCTACTAGCAGTGGTTACCTTTTGCAAGCACTTCAAGCATTACCTCCTAGGCCGGAATTTTCTGTTAAGGACAGACCATGCTTCTTTGTACTGGCTGTTGAACTTCAAAGAGCCTGAAGGAATAGTGGCCTGGTGGTTGTCAAGCCTAGCACAATTTGACATGGAGGTTGTGCACCGGCCTGGGGTAAAACAATTCTTTAATAGACAGGAGATATCAGATAATATTTTTGTAGAAAAAGATTTACGTTGTGAAGTAGTAGATATAGTTCAGCGCATTTTAAACGAACAGTTACCCCAAACTAAAGGATTATAAGACCCCGGCGGGTTTGTCCCTGTTTTGGCTGATGGTAGGTGGGAATATGGAAGAATGTGGGATAAAATTTCAGAGCCTTCAGCTCAGATTCATCACAACGGTCAGTGGCATTGGGTAATGTCTATTCAATTTAGTAAGGGGGGGGGGGGGGCCCAGGATATGTTTTAGATAGTTTGTACAATGGTAGGTTATCTGCAGGTTTAAGAATACAGTTAGGTTAGGTTGGTTATATGGGGGGAAAAAATAATAAATTAAATGTTAGTGTAGTAACTGGACAGCAACAGGACAGGAGGGAGTGTAGATTGTGGGGTATTTGACATAGCTTATCTTTTAGAGTATTGTTTAAATGGATATAAAGAATTAGATAATAGGAAAATAACATGGGATTTTGATATGACCAAAGGTAGGCAGCATCTATATGATTGCATAGAAAATGAAAGATTCACTCCATTTCCTAAAATAGAATTAAAGCATGATAGGGTCTTAGAAAATTCATGTACAGCAAAGCGCCCCTGTAGAAGGCCCCTAAAGTTGAAACATTAATTATTGAAAAGGGTAAGTGTACTTTCGGACATAGGAGGAGGGTCTCACACACATAAAGAAGAGTAGCCTTGAAATTAAAAATCAGACTTTTACATCTTGGTTGAATCAAGCTTTGTATCTGTTGCACTTTATAATGCAATCAAATAATCAGGCAACCCACATGTGTTAGGTTCTTTGACAGTTGATTTGTTTGGCCCAACAGTCAAAAATGGAATGTTCTAAAAACGTTATTAATGGCTGAAAAGAAAAAGTGTTTTTCAAGAATTGATACCAACTTGCACTGTTATATTATCTCAATAATATTTCGTATGTTCTACATGTTCTCGTATATTTGACAGCAGGGCGTCAGCCATTATAGTTCCAACATTAATCATCGAGGAGTAACCTTCGATGTACCACCAGGGGGCCACTGTTATAGGCCTTCACGACAGAGGCTGTCTACTAGGGAGCAGCTCTTTTGAGATTGTTTGATGAATAAAAATTGTAATGATATTTATGGGGAGGATTCATTGGGAGCACAGATTTTTGAAATTAACTTAATTTGTCAATCCCCATAACCCTCCTCTTCATGTGCTTTCCATAAATGTTCATGATCAGCATTCACACAAGAAAACACCATGGCTATTAGAACATTTCACTCAGTGACTCACTGAAACTTAGGACTTTACCTTCAAGACATAATTTTAAGAACTGTATCCAAATGGAATAATCTCCCTGATTCAATTGTTACATCGCCCACTTTAAATGTCTTTAAAAGACAACTTGATAAATTTTGGATAGATTATAAATTAAGCCAAATACCAATATAGGATTTTTTTAAATGTGACATTAGAAGTGGAAATGCAAGACATTTAATATTTTTTACAAATACGCAGCAAAACATTCTAGAAAAAGCCAAAAGTTTATACATGGATGGCACTTTCAAAATTGTTAGGGATCCATTTTACCAATTATTTACAATACATGCATTTCTCAAAGGTGAAGAAGGAAATGTTAAACAAGTGCCACTAGTGTATATTTTGATGAGCAGGAGAAGGAAAAGAGATTATGTCAGAGTGTTTAGGGCCATCAAAAACAGTATCGGAGAAATGAAAGTGCAAAAATGTGTTCCAGATTATGAGAAGGCTATATGGGGAGGTATACGGGAAGTTTGGGGGGTAATCAAGGTTTCTGGATGTTTCTTCCACTTTAAGCAAGCACTTTGGAGGAAGGTACACTTTGGAGGAAGGTACAGGAATATGGCCTTAAATTGCTATTATGTATAAAGAAAAGGGAAGGACATTCAAAGTGCTCAACCAAATTATGGCATTGCCATGTCTGCCAAGTCATCAAGGACTATCTTCAGGGTTTATATCAAAAGTGTAAATGCGTATTTTAGCGCCCCCTATAATTGATTAACCTTTCAGTTACGAAGCTCAAACTTTAGTATGCCTGGATTTTGGGTAAGATGTTTTGCAATATATTTACAATATCCAATTGTACTATAATATAGTTGATTGTTTTCATACATAGGATTACATTTATGTGTTAATTAGACAGAATATATGAGACATTTGAGCTTCTAAATTATAGATGTTAATTATTGTAATGAGATGAAATGGTCTCTAAATAAGGTATGACTATCTCATCAACATTTGTAAATCTAGAGAAAATTAATTTCTTACACTAAATATTAGACAGCCACAAGAAAGACTTCATAAAAGACACCTTTGTGAAGACTAAAACAGGTCATCCAATGCCATGTTGAAGACCTCCAATATCATCAAGGTTTTAAACAAGTTCACAACACTAATTGTCCTACTTTTTCTCTTTCAATTTCCTCCTTGACAAGCTATTGGTAGTTTAATGAGCTCTGACAATGGGTGGACATTTGTAGAGTAACCACTGCTGCTTAGATGTCAGTAGCATACAACACATTGAAAATCAATAAGAGATACCAGAAGATAATTATTGGTCAAGGATTTTTATATTTTTTGCATGTTTTTTTGTAAGAATAGTGTATCAATATCACGGTAAAACAGGGTCATGATCTAGTGATTGAACATTAAGGTGAAAGAAGGTCATATCTTCCAAGGTCTCTTTGTCAAGGTGTTTTAACAAGCTATGAAAAATGTTGGCAGTCATGAGAATATTTCATGTTTGCATGGTAACGTAACGCAAAATTAATTAATAATAGTGTTTTCAGATAGGAAAACAAAAACCATTACAACCAATAAAAGTGTCATCTCTTATTACTAAAACCTCATTGTTAATATCATGGTGTGTTATAATGGTATCAGTTGTGATTACCGTATTCGATTTACTATACTATAATCACTACTATATTTCATATCAGTGAATTGGACCACACTTTATTGTCTCCTTTTCTGATTAATTATCCTATCAAAATATCTATTCATCTTCTAATTTACTACATAGACACAACAGATATATCTTAAGATAATCTCAATAAATCAAACTAATTGAAAATCATCAGTGGAATGACAAGGTCATTTCCCAGAGGTAATTAGTTGGAAAAATGAAGCCATTTACCCTAGACCATTTCACTGAAAAAGGAATTTGGGCCAAAAGAACTTTCTGATTGGCTTTTATTAGTTCGAATTCTGGTGACATATTTTTAGAAACATGTCACCACTAACCCATTTTAATCAGAATGAGGAAGCAGTAAAAAATATGGCCTGTTTTATTATAATTAGATAAAATCTAGGTCATAATATTACCCCCTTGACTTGATTTAAAGAATTTTAAACAAAAATGAACAGCATGGCCATGAGTTGTGGTTAAAGTACACAAGTTCATAAGAGGTTTTAATCTAAACAATCATGAAATGTCACAAGCAAATGGTAATGTTGGTGCTTTTTTTCAAAAAAATCTTTACAACTTGTGTCTTTAATATTCCATACAGTTGAAGGGAAATGGTACCTAACACCTGTTTCTTGTTTTTCTCAATGAAAAACATGTCAGAGAAAGCTTCAGGTTTGGTCCAACGAGACAAGACCTCAATGACATTCTGTCCAAGCATGTCCTAGAATTAACAAACACCTTAATTGTGAGATTTAGTCATGAAATCACCAGGGTGCAGCACCATGATCAATCTTTTGGGAGTTGATCAGGTGCCTTTTAAAACATATCAATCTAGGCCATACAAGCCTATTTAATTCTGAATTTAAAGACCCAAATCTTGCTTTAAGAGTACTGGAACACCCAAATGGCAAACAAGCCTTTATCATAGTTGTTATCAGTCAAGGGTTAGTCTAGGCTATATATTTCATTAGTAACCAATATGTACGGTTTCATAACTCCCTTTAAAAAAAGTGGTACCTGTACCCCCCCCCCCATGTTGGCTCTTTAAGAGAGAGAAGACATTAGAATTTTTGCAAATGACAGATTGTCATGGCGCTCTTTTTGTGAAATGTAAATATATTAATGTAAATCAGACTGTAAATATATAAATGTAAATCAGACTCAGAGGTGCATATGCGAAAGCTAGACAGCTAACGCGAACATGCTAGATTATTATTATAGACTTGTTTCCAATTATGATTTTTCCCCCAAAAATATTGTTGTCTTGTTATGTAACTTGCAACTCCATGCTTTATTAATTATGAAATGTGGCAAATCATTCCATGATTCTAAAGATGACATGCTATAATTAACTTTCAAAAACAATGTTTCTTGTCATGAAAAATAAGGCCTTTTTTTGTCCTAATTAAAGCATAAGAAAAACAAGGTTAAAGGTCATTCGAATAAGCAAAAACATTTCAGTCTGAAGATGATTACAGGAATAGTAGTCGAAATATTACGAAGGTAAAAAAACACTTTTAGTATTGGTTAAAAGGAACTTTCATTCAAAAAAAAAAGCAAAAACATGATTTATAGATACCATGGCTTTTGGAAGACTGCACCAAATTCATTTTTGTAAAGGTACTAGTAATACACCACAGTAAAACAAGCTTTTAAGCTGAGTGGCCAATTTTCTTTCAGATATAACATACCTGAAAAGGATTTGACCTTTAAAAAGGCTTGAGAATCTGCTTTTTAAGAGCTATATAATATATCTGTTGTCCTTGACATTTCAATTTATAAATCAGTCTTCTAATAAGACAATTTCTTTTTTGTTTGGTCAAAAGGTGTAGTGACTAACTTGTATGGGTGTTGTTAATTAGTTCATTATTATGGTTATCCCTTTCAGTTGTCAGTATCAACATAGAATTAATTCTGATGTTAAATTTCTAAAAAATCCCCCTTTGCGACCTCGGTAATGCAAGTTAGTTGCTCAGCTCTATAGTAATTCCAGGGTATATAATTGTTGGTGATTTTATAATATCATTGCTTGATGAACTGACAATTGGCAGCTCTGTCTGATTACATTCTGTGCTTGTTTGCTTAATACTAGAGCTTTTGTTTTCAAGTTCTGAGTTTGTATTGCTAGTTTCTATTTCCTGAAGTTTGCTTAAGACAGTGTCAACTATTTCTTGAAAGTATGATAATTCCATGTTTCTATGTCTTTAATCTAGAATGGTGATGAATATATTATACCCTATAAATGAGATAATATAACTTGTATATCTCAATCAAGACAATAATGTTTTCTATTTTTGTGGCCTTTTCTTCACCTTTTTTTGTTCTATTCAAAAGCATTGATTTCCATGGGAAGCTGTGTGGCAGAGTACAGTTATGTCCACAGAAATCAATTGTCTACTCATCAGAGAGTTAATGATCAGACAGAATCAATGGAGGCTGTCAGGGAAATCAGTGTAGGACTTGGTCCATTGCAAATTGTTTAACTTCAATTTCTATGACAATTTGAAACAGAAATATACAGTATATTTCACTTTCAGCCGACCAGACTTGATCAAAAACAACAAGAATAGAATAAGAATGACAGTTTCACAATCTCTCTTAACTAGTTCCATAAAAGCTGGAAAATCTGTAAATGCCTAATTATGTATTTTTGCACAGCACCATTTTTGTATTATGCACCCACTTCCTGTCACTTCAAAAGAAAAGGTTCGCTGAAGTGGGATAATAAAGATCTATACATGTAAATAAATTATAAAAAAAGGGAGCAGCTTTGCTGAAACAACTGTCCATGATGTGACAATGTCTCTTTCTATAGGTCAATTGAATTAAATTTACCTTGAGAAGGACTTTTGCTATACATTTCAGGCATGTACAGTGGGGAGGTACTTACAAGTCTATACATGTCATTTCTTGGTCTTCAGGATGGTCTTGTTCTATGGGCTCCTGGATCATTGTCCATAAAGATAAATTCTTTCCACATGGCACCATCAGAGAATCTTGGGATAGCTTCCAACATGGTATCCCTGTTTTTCAAATAATTCAGAGTTTTTTACTTTCAATTTTTCTTCAATAGCACTGATTACAAATGATGTCATCAGAGTTGCACAACAATTTTTAAACTGTGGTACTACTTTAAAAGTGCACAACTTTTGTCCTATTGTGCAAGATTGAGAATAAATAATAAAGTCAATGCAAGATTGAGAATTAAAGCAACAAAAAAAGGTGGGGGGGGGGGGGGTGTGTGTGTGATAACCTTCTTCCCTATACCAGCACCTTTAAAGCAACTTGTCTGGAAGATATTACTGCTTTTAGAGAATGAAAGAATTAAGCCAATGTTTAAAGCTATTTTTAGCAAAGAAAAGCAATTGTCATCAACGTCATTGGTCTAGATTTTCTTTCATGGTGTTTTTTTTGCAATCAGTTTTGTTGCCATTGTTGTCAACTTCTTTGGTCGTGCTAAAGGAATTATATAATTATTATACAATAATTATGTTGTATCTTCTTATAGTAAATCTTTAGGAACAGCAGCTTCCATAATTATTGTAATCTTCATAATTTCAACATCATAGCTGTAGTTATATGAATTATCTCTCTAACCCCTTAAAAAAAACCCAGGTTATTGTTTCCTTTTATATCCTTAATCTTATAATCCAGACTGCTATCATTAGTTTGTTATCTAGTGTGTTATCCCCCACATTCAAAGCAGTGGTTTTTATTTGGTCACATGTCACGTAGAAGGTAATGTCAACTCCTAATGAAATTTAAGATACATGTACATCTTATTCAAAGGTATCAACTCACTTGGTGGGTCATTTTTCAATTATCAAGATTAAATTGACTGATGAAAAAACAATTTCAGACAATTTTGTGAAACACAATGAAATTAGGAAATGTCCATTAGTTCAAATTGTTTAATTATATTGAATTTCTTTCGTGGAACAGAGAATCTATAGGTTTTAAAAAGGATATAGACAGTATTAGTCAAATTTGCAATAAGAAGGGCAGATACAAGAAATAGAGGAGATGGTAAATCACTTTTTTAAAAAAGATATCCATCAAATTTCCATAAGTTCGATATAGTTACTATTTCAGATATGCAATAGACAACCCCCACTCGGACAAGTACAATATACAATTATTTCAAATTTATTAAAACAAAAGGCCCAAACATAAATAAGGCACAATATAAATAAACCAATACAAATAAAACAAGTGTTTCAACAGAATAAAATTAAACTCTAACCTGATATATCACACATCAAAAGAACACATCTATCCTCTCTCAAGTCTGGCAAAAGAAAAAGGGGCTGAATTGACCTAGCTTTTTTTATTAAAGGCTACCAAGTCAACTCGGCAAAAAGAAAACATACAAAAACTCACTAGGGGGCATCTCATTACAAATTCATAATCTTTCTTCTAAGAAAGATAATACCTCTTTTCTTTGACATGCACTCAGATATATTATGAGGCAAAGTAATCATTGCTCACCCTAGTATTCATACACACGTACATTATTTCAATGTTGCTATTTCGTATGTATGTATACCCTTATAACAATATCATATACCATGACATAAACATTATATTTCACATACGGTCAGACTTTATCATGATCTTAGAAAATATTGAATACTTTGCGAGATATCTTTTCTCCCTCATTTCCCATGTATTGGACATTGCTAAGGATGATATTTTACTATTTGTAGTGTCATTTTCACTGTCTTGAAGATAAACATTTTGCTTAAGGTTACACCAAAAATAGGCTGGAATGTCCTAATTTCAGCCACAGCATCTTCTCCTTTGGAATGTTAGTAGTGCATGTTTCTTTGAAAAAATATGGCCAAAGCATTCAACCCATGCATGGGTCAAAGTACTCCAATGACACAAAGGCCGATTTTAAGTGTATTAAAGGAAGCATTCATGTATACTTAAGCATTGCACATAGTCCTTTCTTTCATTATTTTTTTCTTTGATCCAGTGTAGATTGAATTCATTATTTTCCTCAGGCAACTGATCAGGGAACAAAAGACTCTTGATCTACTTTCAGTTCTGACCATGCACTCCAAAACAGTCAAGTAAAGGTGACTTCCTAGAATTGGTGACCTCTGAGCTTTAAGGTGAAATCAACAATCAATGGGAGTTCACGAAATGCCTTCTGGCTTGGAGGTAGCCAAAAGGGTTACTGGACATAAAACGTCGACACAATTGGCCAATACAGTTCAAATAATGGCTGCAGTTTTATTTACTTTTGTGGAATAATCAAAGAAAATATGCTGTTACTCTGATACTTAACAAATATTATAATAAATCACATGAGATCTAAGACATATGTGGTCAAGTTCAATGTCAAAATACCAAAATATGACCTACATTGAATAACAATGTCATTCTTCAACAAATGCAATACAATATTTTACATAATTGTACAATCATGTAAGGTGTTTTATTTTCAATTAGAAAATAGCATTTTCAATGATAATGAATAATCAAATTTCATATGGATTTGGTCTATTCAATATCATCTACTTGTACTTTTTAAAGATTCCAATGTAGAATTAACACAAATTGTTAAACTAAAACTCATTTTACAGTCAAAAGGATATGAGGCTAGGGAGGGGTACGCACACAAATTGTAACAGCCATATCAATTTTAAAAAGAACTAGACATGCTTTAGGTTTAAAGCGATATATTGGCAGCATGTTATCATCTTGCTGCAAAAATTCTCTAGCTCCAAATACACTTGTTTTTTTGTAGTCAAATTAGCATATAAAGTAAAACCTCTCTAGTATGACCTCTCAGAAAAAATAGTGATGTTTTGTGTTGTTAGTGATAAAATATCAACACTAGATTTAGTGGTACCAAAATATCACTATTTTGAGCTGCTATTTTCCACTTTAACTACCTTGAAACAGGTTTATGGAGGAACATTTGACATTACGTTTTAATAGTGCGCGTGAAAAATCAGGGCTATCTTTAGAAACCATTGGTAACGAAGTC
>JAVSBT010269970.1:0-12360 GCA_033118115.1 Pharyngocirrus eroticus | reverse complement strand
AGGCAATGAACAACGTTCAGTAAAAATCATTAGATCGTTGCAGATATGTTCAAATAAGAAGCGACAGTACACTTTATATAAATCAGTTTTAGATACAGTGTAAGGCATACTGAAGTGTATATATAGGCGAGGAGTGCTCTTGGTGTCTTTCTTTATACCATTTGATATGGTCCGATGCGGCGGAAAAGTTATATTGGTCAAACAATGAAATGCAGTGATATCAACTCAGCGTCTCAAAAAAGGTTTGTATATTTATCATATTTTCATTCACGAGATATATCAGTTTGATATTCTAAAGCTACAATATATATTTGAAAAGAATGTACAGACCAACGTTGATCAATATTTAACAAACATACATGCATGTATACACGAATACAATAACAAAATATGGCATATCTTTATGTCGTACTTCCAGTTCAATAGAGCTGTACTCTTATCATTGGAATTCGACAAAAGCATTCAATAACACAGTTTTTGTACATCGTTTATTTGTACATATAAGTATTGTCTTAATTTGTTGATACTATTTCTCAGAAACAACAATTTCTCATAGTATCATACACACAATATGAAGTTTTTATCTGTTCAAAGGTTCACAAGTTAGGCCGTTGTTGTCTGGGGCTCTTAACGAGTTGTTACGTTTGTGATTTTATCAAATAACATAATAGAAAATCTGTAAGCATTTGATTTTTTTTAATGAACAATTTAAACTAAAAAAGCTAATTTTGGTGATTCATGTTTTTACAAATCAGCTATATATACAAAATACTTACATGATAATGATAGATATTGATTGTAGAGGATCATCCAAATGGGAAAACCCCTGGACAAACTAACTCTATTTATCCTATCTTCATGCCCTTCCTTATATGAAAAAAAATCATGACTTCTAACTGGTTTTGTTTGTTTTTTGTTCTAGATTATGGCAGCTTCTGTGAAAACAAGTCACCGTGAGACGGTTTGTCTCCTTTGTCATGGAGATTTTATCAAAGTTCCAAAGTTGCTTCCTTGCTTTCATTCCTTCTGCAAAGAATGTCTTCAGCCAAAGGTGGATTGTCTAAATGTTGGCGACAAACTGCCATGTCCTCACTGTGGCATGACTACCACAGTGCCATCTGGCGGAATATATGGAATACAAGATGACTTCCTCCAGGAGATCAACCTTAAACTGTCAGAAATACACAACGTCAAAACGCCATTTTGTAACGTTTGCGAATCGATTGATGAGAAGATTCTAGCATTCCATTACTGTGTCAACTGTCAGTATTATCTATGTGACAGGGACAAGCAGATTCATAAGGCCACCCCAAGTCAGAAAAATCACTGTGTCATTTCATATGAAGAAATGAAGTCTGGATTGTATGACACAGAAATTGTTTCTTCTAAGCTCGGTAATTGCCCCAAACATTCATCAGATGCAACAACACAACGGCTGTCGTTTTATTGCGAAAAATGTGAGGTTTTGGCATGTCAAGAGTGTTTCCTTATAACCCATCAAGGTCATGGTATAAAATCGATTAGTGAGGTCAGTGGGGATCATGAAAAACTCATCAATGATCTCCTTGAGAGAGTCAAGCATTCTAAACGATCTAAAACGGAAGCAATTGAGAAAACGGAAACCGAACTTGATAGCCTAAAGAATAACAGTAACAGACAAGTTGTTGAAATTCAGGATAGAGGGCAAGAACTTAGTGCAATGATTGATAAACTGGTAGAGCAAACTGTTGATAAAGTTAAAGCCAAATGTTCACTCGAAGAACAAAAGCAACAAGAGTTGTTGGATATTTTGGAAAAGCAAACAAATTGCTCTGAAAATGTAAAAAGTTTCATAGAGCGATTCCTGATGTTGACGTCCGACGTTTTCACCATAAATTACCACAAAACCTTAACAGAAAATGTAGAAGCATGCTTAAAGTATATGAAGCCACCGAACCCTGTGCCGATTAAAAGTTACGTATTCAAACATGGAACGGAAACAGAAACAACAACTTGCTTGGAACAAATGTTTGGGGAGGTAAAATTAGCCACAGAAGAAGAACAAAAAACAGACACTACAACATATGAAAGCGTGCAGAAACAGAAAGCAAGATTTACAATCAAAAATAGATGGAACACTGGCTACTCTGCAGACATAGATGTAATGGATAATGGGAAGATAGTAACACTTTCAGGAACTGATGTTGAGATCCGTAATATGAAAGGGAAATTACTGAAGACATTTTCCATACCTACTACTAACTTTCCTTGGAATGTAGCTGCCATTGGAAACGAAGTGTACGTAACAAACCAAAGTAAGCCGAGTGCCATTTTTGTTATTGAAACAGAATATAATACAATCGAAAAAGAAGCAACAATTGGGGAGAGAGTGAAAGGTCTTGCCCTTAACCCAGTTACAAAGGAGGTTTTTATTTCCTGTGGCAATTTGATTCAAAAAAGTAGTATTGCTAAAATGAAATTTAATCATTTTACGACAAAAGCTCTCTCCACGCCTTCATATATATGTGTTACCCATGACAACAGAATTGTTGTTTCCAATTATGGGAATCACATGGTGAACTGCTACGATGCAGATGGTTTGCTCATATGGACATATGATGTGGGGAGTTATAGAAAATTCCAATTACGTAGCCCACGAGGAGTCTGTGTTGATAGCGAAGACAATATATATGTTGCTGATTCTGAAAACCATCGAATTGTTATGATATCAAAAGATGGAGAGTTCCTACAGCTGGTAGATGCTGGGGAGACCATCAAATCCCCTTGTGGTCTAGCATTCAAAGATGGCTGCCTCTATGTCAGCACCCAAAATCCGGGTACTATCGTACAACTTCAGATGTGTTAAATTCTTCCGTTTAAAGCGCTGTATACATATACACCAGTAGCTTTAAGAGTTTGTGGGCTAAAGTATATGGTTGTAGTATACCAATTTCTCACAAATGTATATACCGCTTTAAGGACTTGCAGATACTATATGGGATCCTTTTTTTCCCTCTTATACCTTAAACTCTCTTTTGAAAGGAGTGAATAAAGAGATAGAAACATTACTTAAATAAGTAAAGAATAACTATGATTAATGTGATTTGATACTTAGAGAAAAAATATTTTCCTGGAATATATATAGTTAGTTCCATTTTCTTTCCATGATTGTATATCATTTTAGTCACAGGTTAACACAATGACAAAAGCAAAAGTAATGAATTATAATCAAAATAAATAGGCTATTGAAGTAAAGTTAAGTTTGCATTTTGTCTTACTTTTGTTCATTTCTTTTTTTTACAGACAAATTATAACAATATCATTCATTTCAATTAAAGTGAAAGGATATGTACAGATTTAGACTACGCCATCAAAGTA
This sequence comes from Pharyngocirrus eroticus, assembly GCA_033118115.1. Classification (NCBI taxonomy): domain Eukaryota; kingdom Metazoa; phylum Annelida; class Polychaeta; family Saccocirridae; genus Pharyngocirrus; species Pharyngocirrus eroticus. The sequence continues at coordinate 9,003 of JAVSBT010269970.1, read as the reverse complement.
AATATTTAGATAAAAGAAACTACATCAACAAAAACTACAATAACAACAATATCATAATCAATATCATCAACAACAACAACAACCCCCTAACTCTTTTTGTATGACTTTGTCTCCTTATCATGTTGAGTTTACAGATCAAATTTTATTTTTATCTGTGAAGTTGTAAAATCTAATGTCACAGAATAAAGAAGACACAGAACCTCTTAAAAATTAAAGTTATTTTCGTATTTGGATACTGTGGATTCAATTTATAATTCAATTGATCGATTGATTGATTGATTGATTCTTGATTGAAATGGATATGCATACAGGATGACTAAATACAAAAAGTCCGAACAACAGCTGTGACTTCAAAGAAAGTTATTATATTGACCATTGTTTAATATTACCAATTCAAAATCTTTATTTAGAATGAGAGTAAAGTATTGATAGATAATGGTATCACAATAAATCGTTATTCATGCAACATAGCTATGATTTCTCATTTTAATACAGATTTTTTTTAATGCTATGTTTTTAATATTTCAATTGAAAATAAAAACAATAACAATTAATTTCAGTTTGGAAGATCAAAACAACCTTTCCAAAATATTATTGCACATTATGCTTTATCTGTCCTGAAAAATTGGTACCTCTATCACCATTTTACAAAAAGGCCCTTAGGGCCCCAAATAGTCGGACTAATATATCATTCATTTACGGTAAATTCGTTTTTATGTACAAATACATGAAGCTGATTTGGTTCTTGACACAAGACAAAGAGTTTTCTGTTGCTGTAGTGAAGCGCACATGGGAATCTGACCCTAGAAAATATTTCAACAAATCTACAAAAGTGTCCATCCATGTTCAAGATATGAATTCTGTGATTTCTGAAGTCGGCCACAAACACATTATCCTGTTTATCAACACAGACTCCTCTTGGGACATCAAATTCATTTTCCCGGCGACCCTTTGACCCATAAGTCCATTTCAAATGACCCCTGTTATCAAATGTGGTTACTGTACAATTGTCTCTGTTTGATATGACACAATAACCTTTGTTTGTGGTGCAGATGTAATTTGGATAGGATAGACCATCGGTTATGAATGCCTCTGCCTCAGAATTGGACAAACTACATTTATAGACCGTATTCTTTCCAGCACAGCAAACATAAGCAATGTTTCTATTCGCATCGATGGCTAATGCAAGAGATCCACTGAATTCTATTTCAGATGGCATCGTAATAACTTCTTTTTTCACCAGATCATAATCAAAAGTGATAATGCCCCGTTTGATGTTTTTGAAAGGGACAAATATATGTCCTTCATAGGAAACTACACTCCATATATACTCTTTGGCGTCCATAGCTATGCTCTTCTTCACGTTTCCACTTATATCAAATATATGTATAGACTTTAACGACAAGACAATGATGTCACCATTCGACAGTGTTGAAACAGCTGTCGCCCCAGATGTACCAAATGTGGAATGAAAAATGAATTCACCGCTTGTGGCACATAATGTTTTCTCACCACTCAAATTGTATCTTGAGGAAATTAAGAATTCTTCAGCAGAACTCTTCTCTTTTTGAAAGATGGTGTTCTTTTCTTTAATGACACCAATAAGTTGTTGTAGATTTTTTTCGGTGTCAATCTCATTTTTGAATTCAAAGCCATATCGTTTAGGACGTGGAGATGGTGATATCTGTAAGGCATTCAAACACATTTCCATGTTGTTTGCAGTTGTTTTAAAATGTTCCAAAACAAAGTTATCTGATGTGTACTCCTTCACCACCTTCATAAAGTTTGTTATATTGTCGTAAGCTTGTTTCTGATTGGTCATCCTCTGCAAAATTTGTTCTTTCGCTGATTTTTCTGTGGAATACAAAGATTCCACATGTTGGACGGAGCCTTCTGCTGTCTTCTTAACTATTGATTTCATATATTGTCCCCATTCACGAATTTCACAAACAACTTGTTTAGCGTTTTCTCTTACATCACTTAAATCCTTTCTCAAGTTTCTAGTGGACTTATGTTTCTCTTCTTCCACGGTCATAATCTTGTATAATAATTGTTTTATCTTATTTTGTTGCACTTCACTGATCTTCCCAGTGGAAGTAAATGAATGATCCTCATGTGTAGTAAGGAGGCAGTCCTCACATGCAAGATCTTCACAAACTTTGCAATAAAAAGACAATTGCTTAACAGATGTATTAGAGTGTTTCTTACAGATACTAATTTTGGAAGAAATAATATCCATGTCATATTTCCCAGAAGTCATATCTTCATAGGAAATGACGCAATGATCTCTTTGACTTGGTGTTGCTTTGTGCCTCTTCTTGTCCCTTTCACACAGATGGTATTGACAATTTATGCAATAGTAGAATGCAAGTATTTCTTCACCGATGTATTTACAAACATTGCAAAATTTTATTTTATTGTTGTGGATTTTTGCTAGTTGTAGTTTTGTTTTCTCGAGGAAGTCATCAGGCAATCCACCAATCCCTCCAACAGGCACAATCATAACCATACTACATCGAGGACAGGCCATGGAGTCACCAGAACTTAAACCTTGCATTTTTTCTTGCAAACATTCTTTACAAAAAGAATGAAAACAGGCCAGTAATTTTGGTGTTTTGAGGAATTCACAACCACAAAGAAAACAATGGTCTTGTTTACATGATTCTGGTATCTTAGCAGCCATTCTGTAAAAAAAGTAAAACAAATTAATGTTATGTACATACATGTATAGACATATATTGAAAAGCTGTTACGTCCTGTTAAAGTAAGAAATGCTCATTTCATATATGACAGGTTTATAGCAATATAATAGTAAAACTCTTCACAGGATGCTCCTCCATCAAGATAAAAATGTAATGTAAACATTCAACAAGAGGCGAATACATTGCAATCCGCCTGCCTATATGGAGAGAGAGAGCCGTATCTACGTACCTTCTATATGTTATTTCTTTGGCAGACCTTTTTTCAATGTTATATGTTTGAGTATACAATCAATATGATGAACTGTGGATGTATTGAGTGAGGAAACGACTGTGTGACCTATTTATTATCAAAAGCATGGCTGAGGCTATAGATCAGGGTACACAATGTGAGCAAAGGCTTTTTTATTCATTCAATTATTCAAATGTTATAATTGTCCTGTCTAAATAGTTGTTCACCCATTCATTCTTAAAATTAAATGGTAGTTGATAACGAACCTTTACTCTTTCATTTGATCAAAGTGGTATGTAAACACAAACATAGAAATCATGTTTTACTGGCAACCCCTTTTTAGAGCCTAAGAAAAATAATGTAAACATTAGAATAGGTTATATGGCTGTCCTTATACTTCAGACCTTTTTCTGATAGTCGTGCATCAAGATTGAGCAATATGGGCACAGATTGCAGGAAATGAACACAGGTGGTCTTACTTTAGGTAAGTTCATCAATGGGTAGAATGTATGCATGTTTTAGATGTATTCACACATAGACAGAGTGCCTTATTTGGGGCTCCTTAACCTTTTGTTGGTGTTTTGTTAAGATGCATAGTTTGCATACATGTAGGAAAGGCTATAATTATGAGCTAGACGCGAACATGCACAATCATACCAATATAGTAACAATGCAGATGATCATTTATTGATATTGTTAATACTGATGATGAAAATAACAATAATTATACTACCCCTACTACTAATAAATTATTATGATAATAACAATAATGATACTACTACTACTACTAATGAAAATATAAATGATAATTATGATAACAAAAAATACTTGATGATGATAACAGTAGTAAAAGTAATCTTAATAATAAGTACATGTAACGGTAGTCATATTTAGTGGTAAAATATCATCTATACTTAATTTAGTTATATTATCTATAAAAAGAATAACAAGTTCACAAAACACATTGAACATTTTCTCTTTTACCGTACAAAAGATATGAAAAAACACCATATGAATTATAAAATTCGATCTTAACTGATTTTGTATAATTATATTTTTTCTCAGAATGGCTGCCTCAATACCGACATCTTGTACAGGAATTGATCACTGTTTTCTTTGCAAGTGTAACTTCACTAGAGTACCGAAATTGCTTGCCTGTTTTCATTCACTTTGCGAACAATGTGTAGAAAAGGAAATGGAAGATCTGGATGTAGGCGATATATTGCCTTGTCCACAGTGCAATATGGCAACCACTGTCCCTGCTGATGGAGTTGATGGATTACCCGACGACTTCCTACAAGAAACAAAACAACAGTTGGCATTGTTCCGAGACGGAAATGTGAAATACTGCAATGTTTGTGAATTCATTGGTGACGAGATTCTCGCTTTTTTCTACTGTGTCAATTGCCAATTTCATTTATGTGAAAGGGACAAGAAACGCCATAAGGTAACACCAAGTCAACGAGATCATCGTGTCATTTCCTGTGAAGAGATGGATTCTGGGAAACATGATCCAGAAATTATAGCTGCATTACACAGAAGTTGCCATCAACATTCTCAACCCCTTTCAATCTATTGCAAAGACTGCAACATTCCACTGTGTAAGGAGTGTATCCTGCCAGCCCATGGAGATCACGAGAGAATACCAATCCAAGATGTCAGCAACAAGTACCAAACACAAGTAGCACATGTTCTAGACGATGTCTGCATTGCGCGAGAAGAAAACATGGGGATAATGGAAGTGGCCCAAATGGACATGGATGATGTTTACAAGAACAAAGAGAAACTTATCGCTAAAATTGAAAACAGAGGTAAACACCTAGTTACAGTTATAACTGATATCACGAAAAAGATGATTGGCGAAGTGCAATCAAAGTTTTCAAGAGAAGAAGAAATGTGTGAAGCAGTCGCAAATATGTTGAAAGAGCAAAGTCTATGCTTAGAAAATATGACAAGTTATATACAGCAATGTTTGAACTATTCCTCAGATGTATTTATCATAACACATAAAAAAGAGATCACTGAAAATGCCTCATCCTGTCTTAATGAGATACAAGTTCCCCATCTACCGCCTATGAAAGGGTACGCCTTTGTTGACCTTGGCAGTGGCAATATTGAAGAGACTTTGCAGCCCTTATTTGGGGAACTAGAAGAAGTAACACCTCCACGTCTATCATTCTCAACAACAGCCATAGCTGAAGATAATAAACCTAGGTGGGCAGAAAGAAACAGGGAGAAGCATGATCAGAATAAGGCACCCTCAGCTAACACACCGAAGTCATCACCAAAGACCAGCATTTCTCCATTTGTATTGGATGATCAATGGTATATACCTGGTATTTTGGATGTCACTGTCACAGAAGGTGGGAGCATTATGATATTAACTGAGTCTGCTGTGAAAGAGCTAACAAAAGAGGAAAGTCTTCGAACCATACATAAAGGGGCTAACATGTGGAACATTGGCTCCTTTGAAAATGACATTTACGTTTCTGTTAAACACAGCAAGAGGGGGTTTATCATTATGGATGTTAATGGCAATATCAAATGTCGAGTTTCCATTGCATCGTCTTTTCAAGATGCTAGAGGCCCTTGTGGACTTGCCGTTAATTCAAACTATGGCACAGTGTTGCTTAATTGTGGAAACAACGGATGTGTATATAAATACAATTCAGCCAAGGACTGTTTTAAAACCTTTGCACCTGGTTTCAACCGTCCTGCATATATGTGCGGTGATAGTACCAACAATTACATAATATCAGACAGGGGGAATCATAATTTATCGAAATATGATAGTTCAGGTACTAAACAATGGAAGTATGGAAAGAGGGGAGCAGGTCAAGGTCAGATGGATGCTCCTAAAGGTGTATGTTCTGACAGTCAAGGTCACGTCTATGTGGCAGATTCAAATAATGATAGAATACATACGCTGTCTGACAAAGGTGTTTTTATCAGTTATGTGAATGTTGAAACAACCATAAAATGTCCAGTTGGTTTACATTTTAACAATGGAAAGTTGTACGTAGCTTCTCAAGATCCAGACATGCTTAGTGTGATACTTTGTAACTCGTAAGTTGACGACATAGATCAAAACTCTATCTGACTCATTTTATTTCTTCTTTATTTTGTTATAACGACTTTGTTTGATTTTGATTTGTTGCATAATGGATCCTACAGTCTAAAAATGTGTCTTGAAGCAACCTCAAATGAACTGAATAAGTCTATCTCCATATTGAATGCGAAATACAGATCGTTACAAACTTTATCCATGTATTGATCGAGAAACGTATGTCTTATATACATGTATATTGAACCTTAGCAGTTAAAATTTACTTTGTTTATTGGGAGAGATCGACATCTGTGAACTTTAATCCAATAAAATATGGCCAGTTATTGCTTGTGCATTGTAAATGGGGCTATTGGAAAGTGTATACATGGGAATTATGCATTTTTTAAACATTTCTCATAAATTTCAATTTAGAAGAGCAAATAGGTCATACAGAGGATTGCCCTCAGTTTTGTGTACAAATGAAAATAAAAATTACAAAGGACATTTCTTTTATAACACAACTGCAAGAATCTACAGCAGTCTTTCTCAAGATAAAGCATGAACAGTTGAACACCATGGTTGACTGTATGAGATAACACATTTGCCAGTATTACTCTTTTACTAAATATTTTCATTACAAAATTTGGACTTATAAAAGTATATATTTATAGCTTTTGATCCATCTGAGCTACTGATAGATATCACACAAACTTCATTTAAGATGTAAGCCCTTCCAAGCACCTCACCAAAAACAAATGAACGCCTGAAATAGCTCAGAAGACTGATGTTGTGTTTCCAAAACGTCGAATCAACTCTTTCACTTTTAAAGATATCAAATCACAAAAAGCAACGGATTCATACCTATGTTTCGTTGAACATATTGTGCTTAAATTTACAAAAGCTTTTGATATCTTTTTCGATCTGACTCAGATTGTCCACTAGGTGTCGTCATGGACGGCCTAAATGTGTGTACACATTAGTGCCTGGTGGTGTCAAAGGTGGGCATTCCTTCTTTATTGACACCACAAGTGTTGTTATTTAGAGACGTTTATTTCTATAGACGCCAACAGTCTCATAACAAGAAAGTATATATTTTATTTCAGTTTTAAATTTTGTGGTTTCATTTGAATTAACTTGGTCTTTGTATTGTATGGAGGTTGATATTCCACTAGATATAAATAACAATGTATTAATCTCAAAGTGTTTAACCTTTGACAATGCTGTATGTACCTTTTTTAGTATAAAAGAAAAAGACCTTTAAAAATTCAAGACAGCTATCACTTTATTCCAAAAACAAGTTGTTACAATTTACCATTTTTAAAACATAGTGATTATTTGGTTTTAAAAGTCATATGTAGCTTTGACAAATAATGATGTTCCATAGTGATATTTGGTGGTAAAATTACATCAACATTCAATGAAGTGGTACCACTGTTTGTGGCCATATGATGTACAATACCTTGATTTTTTTTTTTTAATGAAGCAAATTCAAACCAACACACACACCAATCTAACATTGATTTAGACTAAAAAGCTCTTGCACATAGTGCATGTCGATTGGGACTTGTAAAAGTATGATATGACCAAATATAATATATAACCCAAAATATTTGTAAGATTTGACAGCTTCAATGGCTTCACCCTTTGTAATAAGAGGCGGCACATTACTTTTAATTTTCTTGAAGTCTACTAACATTTTAATGTAGACTCAAACCATCAATGCTGTTAGATTGTCTATATTTTTTTCTTAAAAAAATGTTACATCTATTCAAAGGGACAAAAGTTATAGCAAAATATGCAATTCTGAAAAAAATAACAATTTCTACCTGATTTTGATTTTCAATATAAAAGAAAACTACAATTACACCTAAAAAGATAATTTGTTTCTACTTATATTTCATCTGCCTATTTCTTTCTTTGATGTATTTTTCATCAGAAATTGCAAAAGAATATCTATAGAATAATTGATATCAACATTTATTTATTTTGTTGAAAAATGTCTAAATAAAAATTCAATCTAACATGTTTTTCAAAGCAAAATATTTTCTTGATGTACACTGTTCTTTTCACAGAGATTTATCAGTAAGACTATTCTTATCATGTATTTATTCCAAACAATATGGAAGAGATGTTTCTGTCATCAAAAGGCTCAGAGGAAACACATCCTTTTTTCAAGCCTGAATACATTGTAAAAATAAATCTTTATAAAATCTACAGTAGTTCTTTCAGAACATGGCACATAATTTGAAGTATGAATTTTGTAAAACATCTAGTTTTTAGGCCAAAGCATTGTTTATCAAAATTAAATATGACCAGTCTTTCTACATACTATGAAGTTTTTTTCTGAAAATTAATGATTTTCAAACTCTGGATAAATGAACAATACAATCAGCAAATACCACTGCAAACAGCTCTCAAACTCTCATACGAAGATTATAGCAATCGTTTTTCACAACTAAGGTATTGGTTCCAAGATCCTTAATCAAGAGCGTTATAGTCGTCCCTTTAAACTACCATTCAAAGATTACACTCCTTGGTGTGCGAGGGGGATCCCCAACGATTGGGACAGCTGCATTATCTTGGTGTTGTCCATGGCCAACTTCCATCTGTTTTTGTCTCATGGTACTCAGTGGAGGGGTTTGATTCCTTGCTCTGCTATGGTTTGGCTTCAATGTGTTGGACAGAAAGAGAGAAGGTGGTGGAGGAGGGTTTTCAATCCTTGGGGATGGAGACACGTCTTTGTTCATCCAAGAGTGAACTCTATGCCATGGCTCAGGGGAATCATCTCTCAGGATTTTCTTTCTGTTGACAGTGAAAGAGAAAGTAAAAAAATTAAATCAAATCTTACAAGAAACGTTTCTAGATGAACGTAATGAGCCAGTCATGATTACAAATGTTGGGCCAAAGAATTCTTTATCAACATAAAAAACAAACAATCCTTCTAAATACTCTTTAAGGGGGCATGGGGGGTTAACGTTTTTTCCCAATAACTTTTCTACTTTTTGATCAATTTTGAAAAATGATAT
>JAVSBT010269969.1:0-27821 GCA_033118115.1 Pharyngocirrus eroticus | reverse complement strand
AAATGCAAAATCCCAAATCCCAAACAATTAGAATGCCCAATCCCAATCCCAAAGAATAGGTAAATCCCAAATCCCAAAATTAAAAAGGCCAAATCCCAAGTCCCAAGGAACCCCTCCCCTCCCCTCAGATTACTGATTAAGTCTAGTTGTAGTCAACTGACAGGGGTGAAAAAAATCATCTTTATAAAGTCGACAGATTTCATGAAATAACAATAAATAAAAGTGGACAACTGTAAAGTGAAATTACAAAAATGCCAGAAAAAATCAGCCTTGTTTAGGAAATGCAAATTCTAGGGGAAATAATAATTATGATGAAATGAAGAGAAACTTGGTGTTTAACTTGGGGATCACATAAAAAAAAGTGATGTTTTGTGTTGTTTATAGTGATATTTATTATAGGAAAAAAGCGACACCAAGTATTCATATTCTTGTACCACAAAATCTAGCATTGACTCCCTTTTACTACTTGATATCATTGACAACACAAAAAGCCACTAGTTTTTGTAAGAGTGTAGCTGCCTTTCTTTGATAAATTGTAGATGTTTGATTTTTCGGGATTTGGGATTTTGATTTTTGATTCTTTGGGAACAGACCCCCCCCCTCGTACATGTATAGCTTTAACAACCTCTTATTGTAAAATAGGAAACTTATATTCCCTTGAATTGTACAATTAGGCATGGAACATAAGGCACTATTACTTGACTTTGACAGAGGATAGCTTCTTTTTACATCCCAGGGTGTCAACACCTAATCCATCTATCGGGGAAAAAAATAGTGCCCAACCCCATCAATATCCATGCAATGATTCTCATAATTTTTTTAAAATTCATTTGTTTTTGTAGATTCAGCAGGAAAACCATGTCCACCGGATGCTATTCGAGGTTGTGTGCTGTGTGAGCCTTATCATTCTACCTGTGTAAGATGTGAAGACAAATTGTATCATTTTGCTTTCACGCTAGATAGGGAAGGGCAAGAAGCATGTCTTCTCCCAGAGAACTGCCCCACAGGGTTCTATCCACAAAAAAACAATTATGGAAATGAATGTTCAAGTAAGTGTTTCGTAGATAATATTATTATGACAAAAATTATCTCTGGTATGCCTACAGTCGTGTTAGATGTATCTATGAACAAAAATAATTACAAACTATTTAATATATAAGAACCTAACAATGTCTGTGTAATAAATATCGATAGCAGTAACTTTTTCAAATATTTATGATTCACAGTCACTGTGCTGCTCATTACTTCATGGAAAGTTTTCCTCCTCTTTTTTCCATACCAGAATGTTCAGTTCCTGAGTGTGAAAAATGTTCAAAAGAATATGGCCGATACTGTGAAAGGTGTAGGCCGCCATTGATTACAATGCAAGGAAAATGTGTCGCAAAGTGTCCGATGGATTTCTATTTTGACGTAAAAGCAAAAACATGTTTGCCAGGAAAAGCAGGTAAGGATTCAATGTATTTTATTTTTATACTAGCTGAATGAAAGGAAATTTCCTCAAAGATTTTTCTGGAGAATCAAAATCAAGTAGCTCTAAATATCGTATGTTAACATTATTTAGTATTGAGCTAGACAAAATATCTCTTTAAGGTGTGGGGCAAACAAATCAGGGGGTATGTCAATGATTTCTTTGAGGTGGTTTCTATAATAAAAACCTTGCTCAGTATCTTAGTCTCGTTATCATGCTTCAGATCAATGTGATACTATATTTTTTCAAATTTAATTCTTCATTTTCCATTAAATCCCATAAATTAAAAATACAAACTTGATAGGTTCCTGTGTTTTACCTTGCAATGAATATTTAGAAATTTATTCTTAGTTTTGTACATTTACATTTTTAAGTATCTGATTTTTTCCGATTACATCATCTGTACACTATGTATATTTCTTTCACAAGATATATGGTTTTTAAGCTGGTTGTTGATTGTATTTTTTTACATAAAAAGTTCAACTACCAGCAGAAAGTGTTTGTTGTCAATTGATTTTATCGTTTTCTGGAAATCAAAAATTGCCGCTACAACTCTGCCGATTGTTCTTCATAAATATACTTTAGTTGACACATGGTATATAAAAATAGAAATGGTGATGATGCTGCTTTAGTTACAATTAGAATTTCAAAAGTCTCAAGAAACTTCTGTGCCTTGTGTATATACATGTTTGTTTGAAATTACATGAAAAAAAATACATAGTATGATCTCCTGGTATTTATCTGTATCTTGAACAGAGGTGGGATGAGCAATCATTGGAAATGGTTGATTATATATTTCATGATGACACTTACTGTAGAAATGTTGATTTTATTTTTATTGTGAAAACATAAAAATGTAGCAACCAGCTTGAAAGCCAAAACCATTTGTCAAAATTCTAACCTAGATCCCACCTCTGCTCTTTACAGAGATATCAGATACCAGTAAACTACCAAAAGCAACTCGAAATCCTGTTCAAACAAGCAGCAAAGTCAATGAGAATAATTTTTCACTTGACAGATCATCTTTTACTGTACATAAACCAAGATATATTGAACAAGAATCTTCTGAATATTCAGCAGTTTCTTCCAGTAGAAATAAAAAAGATTTTGACAGTCTCAAGTCTTCTAGTGTAATCAATTTATTGATGTCTCAAGGAAGTAAACTACAAGAAAAATCTGAGTGTTGCAAAGCTTGTCTTTATTACTGCCAAAATGAGACATTTGTTGACGGCTGTATTTCTAAATGTGAAAGAAAATGCAAACTGGATGCTCTACTATCTCTTGGATTTAATTTTAAAAAGAAGCCAACACGACTTAAGAGATCTGTAAAAAAGCTAAATGGTATGGGGAACTCTGAAAGAAAACCTTTCATCAAAAGGAGATCGGTGAAAAAGGTTTCTATGGATACCAGAAGGATAAAAAAGAAACGCCTAGTTGGTCAGTACAAGAAAAGAAGTATAAAAAGGAAACGCTTGGTCGACCGGTTCCATAGACCAGACTCAGCAAAGGATGTTGGAGAACCTAGTTTAAAAAACTATTGGTCTACACCATCACCTCCCCCAAAATGCTTTGATAAAGCCTGTTTAGCTGCAGAAAGAAAAGCCAAATCGGCAGCTAAGAAAGGGAAAAAGGTCCAATCAAGAGACGTCACTGGGTATAATTTAAAAGGACTTAAAAAGCTTAAAAAAAGATATGCCCATGATGGACATTATGGAGATCAATTTTATCATCCTCCCCGTGAGGGATATTTGTTCAGTTCTATAACACAATCACCACACCCAGGTGGGCAAAAAGATATTCAGGTTTTAATGTCTAATGAACACCATGAAACTGAAGCTCATAATACTGGATATGGCCATCATGGTGGTGACACCCCTTATCATGGAGAAGTTGGATATCATAATCCTGTCTATGTACCTAACCTAGGTCCAGAATTTCATGACCCTGCCCCTGAACACCATTTAAGCCCAAATTATGAACCAGGATTTCATTATGGCCCACAATATGAACATAATTCTCATTCTCAAAGTTTTGAAGATTCCCTGCATCATATGATTCCAGACCGCCATGGTATGGTTAGTTCAGAACAACATGCACCAATGGAACATCATGGCGAATATGCACAGGCCGTGGTTCCAGTTCACCCTGGTAGAGAGCATCTACCAATACACCCAAATGTTGACTTTGCAGACCCTTATTATTCACCTCATCATGATGGTGGTGATCACCTTGCAGCCTTACCTGCACCTGATCATGAACCAGTAGTGGAAGCTGCTGGAGAACCAGTTATTCATATAGGATCACCAGCTCCAGAGCATAATTATCACATAGAACATCAGACAAAGAAACCACTCATTGTTAAAATCAAACCACCAAAACCTGCAATACCAATAGAAGGCATCATTGCTGCAATAGCTCTACAAGAAAAGGGCAAAAAAATAACTGGTAGGCCAATCACAGATACCGCAACCAAACAAATAACAACACCACATTCCACAACTGTAAAATATAAAACCAAAAAACCTGAAATAAAAAGTCTGTATAAGATGGAATTGGATTTCAGTCATATTATGCAGCCACATGACCAACCACTTGTCGTCCTGAACCCAAGGCAACATGCTATTAATGAACAACAACACAAAATTGAAGAAAAACACCATAAAAAAGAAGAAAGTTACCATAAAACTGAAGAGAAATTACACAAACTTGGGGAAAAAAAGCATAATATGATTATACATACGAGAGATGTTCACCAACACAGGGAAGGTGATATGTCGTACCCTGAGGATGAACCTAGTCGTGAAACTAACTTGGTCCCATCAGAATTAGCATCAAACTTTTTAGACATTTCCACACGTAGAATTGCGAGGGCAGATGAACAAGCAATAAGAAGAGCTATCAATGAACATATGTCTTACTTTGAAGGTCAACCTGGTCAAGACACTGAAATACTTCCATCAGAAATGGACACACATTTCTTGAAAATTTCATCCACTCAAAGATCCATAAATAAAGATGAGAAACCAATGAAGAGAGATATATATGAACACCACGACCTTGGGGAATTGTTGGGGAACATCATGCCAGAACATCATTTTCCAGATGATCCAACACACCCAGATGGTCATCATGCAACAAATTTAGGTCCAACAGAATTACGAAACAATGGTCTAGTGCCTGTGGCATTTCCACCCCCAATTAATCACAAGGATATCTTGGGCCATAAAGTTGTTCATCCACCTGCCTTCCATCCAATAGCTGATGCTCATCATTTGATGGAAATTCCATTTCATCATGAGAATCTTGTACAGCCAGATATCGAAATTGACCCTATATTGCATGTCAATCACCAAAAACCTGTCATTCCACTTGATGGAACTCTAGCAGGTATTTTTATAGAAACAAAACAAGTGATAAGGGATAGAAAAACTACAAAGAAACCATCAGGAACTGGTGACCAATCAAAAGTTATATTTACACCAAGTCCCGGGCAGGTGCAGCAACAACAACAGCAACAACAGCAGCAACCTGCTAAACCTACTATAGCTCCACAAAATCTTGTTGGAAATATAATCCCTATTGACGCTGGGGCAGGAGGAACTGGACTACAGATAAAAATTCAATCAAACTATAAATCATCCCCAGAGCATCATGAAGATGCCAGTCATCATTTGGAGGATGAACATCATACTGAAGAACATGTCATTCAAAATCCACAGCCACCTCCAAATTCACAACCTCCAAATTCACAACCTCCAAAATCAGTGGTTACAAGGCATCATGATACAGAGCATCACAACCCTGACCATCATGATGCAGAATTTGGACGTGAACATCATGTCCCAGAATACCACCCTATGCCACCTTTTCTACCAGCTGGCCCAATTCTTGATTTAGATGAACATATTGAAAAACGAGATATTCTTCATCATCAACCTCAACATCACAATGTATTTGGGCATCATGAAATGGTACCACATCCTGGTGCAGATCATGAACCAGAAGTTTTTGTAGATCATGGTGGTGATCATCACTCAGACCACGGCGGGTTTGCCTTTGGACATGAAGATGATCATCATCATGAGCACCATGGAGTGAGGTTTCATCCGATAGCATATACAGACCGCACTTCATCAACAAGAAAGACCACGACAACTACGACTACAATGGCAACACCCAAAATCATACATATGGCTATGGATTTTGAACATGAACCACACCATGAAACGCATCATGAAACACATCATGAAGCAGGAGGATTGCATGGTTTTCATCACAAAAGAGATGATTCAGTTCTGAAAAAAAGTAAAGCTATTGGCACAGTAAAGAATCCCCAGAAAGACACTAGGAAAGTAAATGAACAGGAAATTCTCTTGAGTCATCATGTGCCCATCCATCATTCAGACCCAAATCACCATATTAATATCAACCACCAGCCAGAAGCTGATCACCAGTTGCATCACTTCCCAGAGAGCCATGAACATGACCCATTGGAAGATCATTCACATGATGCCCATCATCCAGACAATGCAATTGATGACATTTCAGAAAATCATGCACACGAATTACATCATCCAACTGAACACCTTGAAGATGGAGTACATCACGGAGAACATGAGTCACCACACTTTGTCAAACCAGTACTCCATGGTCCTCATCTAAAGCATACAGAGCCTTCACCCCATCCTGCTAACATCCCTGATGTACCAGATCCATTAGCAATTCATCACTTAAATGACCATCTGCAATCAATAAGTCATTTAAACCCAGAACACCATGCTGATCACCCTAAATTACATGGAGTTGTACCTCATACTTTAGATAGTGGCCATCCAGAGCCATTAAGTCATTTGACTTCTGAACACCATGCTGATCCTGGTCACCACCCTGATGTGCATGGGGATAGTCCTCATAATGCACATGCTGACCACCCAGAGCCATTAAGTCATTTGACTTCCGAACACCATGCTGATCCTGGTCACCACCCTGGTGTGCATGGGGATAGCCCTCATAATTCACATGCTGACCACCCAGAACCATTAAGTCATTTGACTTCCGAACACCATGCTGATCCTGGTCACCACCCTGATGTGCATGGGGATAGTCCTCATAATTCACATGCTGACCACCCAGAGCCATTAAGTCATTTGACTTCTGAACACCATGCTGATCCTGGTCACCACCCTGATATACATGGGGATAGTCCTCATAATTCACATGCTGACCACCCAGAGCCATTAAGTCATTTGAATTCAGAACACCATGCTGATCCTGGTCATCACCCTGACGGGCATGGGGAAAGTCCTCATAATTCACATGCTGACCACCCAGAGCCATTAAGTCATTTGACTTCTGAACACCATGCTGATCCTGGTCACCACCCTGATATACATGGGGATAGTCCTCATAATTCACATGCTGACCATCCAGAGCCACTGAGTCATTTGAATTCAGAACACCATGCTGATCCTGGTCATCACCCTGATTCCCATGGTGATACTCCACATAATTTACATGCTAACCATCCAGAGCTAGAGCCGACAAGCCATTTGAGTTCTGAAACCCATGCCGATCCTGCTCATCACCCTGATTTGCATGATGATGGTATACATGGTTTACCCTCTGGAATTATTGATAGTGAGAAACATCATGATATTGTAGTGCAACCTGTCATCATTAAAGTTGAAGTGACTCCAAAGTTAACTCCACGGCCATCATATACTACCAGACCATCACTACCTATAAATGAAGAGATTGACACTGAACCAGTGTATCATAAGAGAGATGCATATGGTGACAAAGTCATGAGGAAAGCTAGGGATCCTCATTTTGTAGGCCTAGATCACCATGGATCTGGCCATGACAGTGATCATGAATCTGGTCATGATAATTACCATGAGTCTGATCATGATGGTCCACATGAACCCAGTCATGAAAGTCACCATGAAAATGGTCATGATAGTCACCATGAAAGTGGTCATGATAGTCCACATGAATCCAGTCATGATATTCAGCATGAATCAGATCATCATCCTGACCCTGTTCCAATAATCCTCAAGCCAATCATTCAAATCATGGAACCTACTACTCAAGCTACATTGGAAGAACTAATAACAGACCCAGTTTATCACGACAATGGAAGCAAAAAAGGACAAAAAAGAGACTCTCGGGATGATCACCATGATGACAATCATGATAGTCACCATGACAATCATGATAGTCACCATGACAATCATGATGAACACCATGACCCTGTTCCTGTCGTTTTCCAACCAATCATACAAATAGAACCTCCTGTATCAACTCCAAGTTCAAATGAAGAACTTGAAATAGAACCAGTTTATCATAACAAAGGGGGTAAGGGTAAGGGACCAAAAAGAGACTCAAGGGATGAACACCATGGAGGTTATGACGGGGGCTACCATGGAGGCTTCTATGAAAATTTTCATGGTGATCACCATGAAGACCCTCATCATTTTCCAGACATGGAGTTCCCTCACATTCCTGCTGTGTTGAGGATTCCAGTACCTAAAAAAACTGCTTCACCTAGTCCCAATAAGACTCCTACACCTTCTAATACAACTAAAACAACTAATACAACCACAGTTTCTCCAAAGAATTCAACTGTCCCTGTAACAACAGCTAATATCACCACTGTTCCCCCAACAAAAGCTGCTGTACCAAAAGCTGCTGTAACAAAAGCTCCAAAAAAACTAAAAATAAAGACAACTAAACAACCAAAAGATCAGCTAGTACAAATCGAAGTAAATGAAAAGCATGAGTTGGAACATGATTATTTTTATGATCATGGTGAACATGGAGAACATGAAGATCATCACGATTCCCATGGGGAACATGGAGAACATGAGGATCATCACGATACCGATCACAAAAGAAGTTTCGAAGAACATCACCCTGTTCTTCCACCCTTTCCCGGACCTCTTCATATTTTTGATGAACCATTACATTTTCCTGGACCTGGTCACCATGGTGATCGTGGAGATCCTCAAAAAAGAGGTGCTAGAAGCCATCCTTTACCAGCTAGTTTTCCTGAATTTGTGCATATATCGGAACCAAATCATGGTGGTGCCCACAAGAAGTTCAATGATCATGGTGATGATAGTGGTAGTCATGACGGTGATCACAAAAAAAGGAGCCTTGAGGTACATCCTGAACTAGCTCGCTTTCCTGAATCTGTACATATAGCACAGCCAAACCACCATGATAGTCATGGCATGCATGGAGATCATGGTGATGATGGGGGACATCATGATGGGGATCATATAAGGAGTTTTGAAGAACATCATTTTGAACCACTTCATTTTCCTGGACAAGCTCATCACCCTGAGCTGAATCACCATGCAGACCGTATGAGTGATGGGTATCATGATAGCCATCATAAAAGAAGTTTTGAATCACATCATGATGAACCAGCCCATTTCCCAGAGCCTGCACATCATCCAGAACCAGGGCATCCAGAACCTATACACCACACAGAACATTTTCCAGAAGAAATTTTACCAGACCATGAGAAATTTCTGATATCAGTTAAAAATCCTGATGACAGTCTGACAAATGCTAATACCAATTTCATAAATGCTAGTCAACCAAATATTCCAGCCAATAACAAAAAAGGAGGTATCAAATTTTCTCTTGTTGATGACCACCACAACTTTCATGCCCCTAATGTTATTCATGGTAAGAGAAGTTTAGATGGACACCATGAAACACCACATCACGAGTCATCACATCTAGCTGTACTAGGGCATATGGAACCACATCATGAAGCACCCCATTATGAAGCACCACATCATGAAGCACCTCATTATGAAGCACCACTTCATGAAGCTCCTCATCATGAGGCACCTTTTCATGAAGCACCTCATTATGAAGCACCACATCATGAGGCACCTTTTCATGAAGCACCTCATATTGAACAACCACATCATGAGGCACCTCACCATGAGCCACCACATCATGAGCCACCACATCATGAATCACCACATCATGAGCTACCTCAAATTATAATAGCAATAAACAACTCGGCAGCAGCTACACCTAAGCCAGCATCAACCACAACCACTGCAGCTCCAGCTGCTGCAAGCCCAAAAGGACAAAACATAAAAATTATTGTAGGACATGGTCCAGAACATCACGATGAACCAGAACATCACGATGAACATGATAGTCATCACAAAAGACAGACTGAACACACAAATAGCAAAAGGGATCACCATGAGTCGCCCCATCATGAATCACCACACCATGAAGCACCACATCATGAAATTATAATTTCCATGAACAATTCTGCAGCATCATCATTAAAGCCTGCTGAAACAACAAATGCAGCAGCTTCAACAACTTTTGCAACCACACCTTCAAAAGGGCAAAACATAAAAATTGTTGTAGAGCATGGTCCAGAACATCAGGATGAGCATGATAGTCACCACAAAAGACAGACTGATCACGCAAATAGCAAAAGGGATCACCATGAGTCACCACATCATGAAGCACCACACCATGAAGCACCACATCATGAAATTATAATTTCTATGAATAATTCTGCATCATCATCATTGAAGCCTGCTGACACAACAATTGCAGCAACTGCAACAACTTCGGCGACTGCAACATCAAAAGGGCAAAACATAAAAATTGTTGTAGAGCATGGTCCAGAACATCACGATGAACATGATAGTCACCACAAGAGACAAGCAAGGCTGAAAAAAAGAAAAAAAGACCATCATGAGTCACCACATCATGAGGCACCCCATCATGGTTCCGAACATCATGATGAGCATGATGATCACCACAAGAGACAAGTGGGGCACAAAAATAGTAAAAGGGATCACCATGACTCTCCCCATCATGAGGCACCCCATCATGAGGCACCACATCATGAAATTGTGATTTCCATGAATAATTCTGCAGGGGCAACATCAATACCTGCTACTGCATCAATATCACCCACCTCATCTACAACAACGGCTGGGACCACATCTTCAAAAGGACAAAACATAAAAATTGTTGTAGAACATGGCCCAGAACATCATGATGAACATGATAGTCATCACAAGAGGCAGGCAGGACACAAAAATAGCAAAAGGGACCATCATGAGGGACTACATCATGGTGATCCTCACCATGAGGCACCTAAAATAATCATTTCAATGAACAATTCAGCACCAGCAGCTACCCCTTTGTCTGAGACTACTACAATGGCATCAAATACAGCAGCTCCTGCAAAGGGCAAGGATATAAAAATTATTGTTGAGCATGGTCCAGAACATCATGATGAGCATGGTTCAGAACATCATGATGAACATGATAGTCATCACAAAAGAGAGGTAGGGCACTCTGAAAACAAACGAGACTATCACTATGAACCAATGCATGGTTTAGAGACAAACCATCATTCCGACCACTCCGCCCATCACAAACTTATTATATCTGTAAATGATGCTCCTGCAAACCAGAATGATACTGCCCCAACAATCAATTCTACCCCATCAACCAATACCACACAATTAATTAATTCTACTCCATCAACAACTTCTTCTGTACTTTTCACTGGAAAACGTATACAGATTGTACTTAAAGAGGAAGACATTGGACATATGATTCATCACAGAGAAGCACCAAAACCACCAATAATAAATAAGATTGAAGTAGAGTCAGCTAATATGTTGGAGCACCATGCTGAAGAAGTCCATCATGCAGAACACAGTCACATTTCAGAGCCAGAACACCATGAAATAATAGTAAAAGTGAAACAGCTGCAAGAAACTACAACTACAACTACTACACAATTTACTCCAACATCTCAAATGATAAAGATGATGATAGGGTTAAAGCATGAACCGGATCACTATGTTGACCCTCACGGAGAGAGCCATCATGGTGAAGAGGGCCACCATGGTGGAGAGGGCCATCATGGTGGAGAGAGCCATCATGGTGGAGAGGGCCATCATGATGGACACCACAAAAGGAGTTCTGAACATCAAAAAAGAAGTTCTGAACATCAAAAAAGAAGTTCTGAATATCAAAAGAGAAGTTATGAAAGTCATGACCCACCTCACCATGGAGATGAACATGAACCTGAACAATATGGAGACCATCATAATTTACATGATCATCCTGAACACCATGGTGATAAAAGACAAGTCCAAGTAAATGCCAATTTCCCTGCCATATCAGAAGGGCATAATGACCACCATCCAGTGTTAGGGCATCATGAATGGGTATTGCACCCCATCCAACCTAAAACAAGGAAACCAACCACCTCAACAACAACCACAACTACGACACCAAAACCTGTTGGTATAAAGCCTTCAAAAAAGAAGAATAATAAACCTCAAATTATGAAAATGGAATTGGATTTTGCAGACACTTCTCATCACCAGGAAGCAGAGGATCATGAAATTCACCATCAAAAAAGAATGGGTAGTAAAAAAAGGGGAGTGGAAGAGTATATTTCCAAAATTGCTGTCACAGATGCAACAGCAGATTTACCATCAAATGATGAAGACAATCTCATTCAAAATGATTTTCAGATGGTTCGTAGACTTGTACCTCCAAAACCTCTAAAATTGAAACATTTTCAGTTTGTACATCATTTGAAAAGGAGGCATGATGGTCCTTCCAGAGCATTACGAAAAAGATTGGCTAGGAAAAAAAAGATGTATGATCTACAGGATCTGCTAGGTCGAAATAGAGGAAGAAGAGATCAAGCTAATTTTCATCAGATATCTGGTAGAAGGTCAAGAAGGAAGAGGATTAGTAACCCTAAATATGAAGCCTTGGATAGGCTACTTCACCCAAGTCTCATACATAGCAGGAGGAAAAAATATGCTCAGGACAAACTAGCTAGAGGATTTCATGTTAGAAATGAGTACTATGAGTTGCCAATGAGAGTCAGCCCTGAAAGGAAACTAAGAAGTCCCAAACATAAGAAATCTAAGGGAACGAAAGATGAGACAAAGAGACAAAGAAGGTTTTCTTTTCATAGGAAAAGATTTGTAAGAACTGCTGGGGAAACTAAGGGTGGATATATACCTGTGGGCGGTTATTGGATCGCAGACAAAAATGAAAGCCATATACCAAGCCAAGCGCATGAAAATAGAAGTAGTGGGGGGGAGACAAGTAAATGTGGTGGAGCAGGCCTATGTGGACCAAGTAATGCCAAAGACAAAAAGGGAGGATCAGAACCCAAATCTTCAGAATCCAAATCTTCAGAATCCAAATCAAAAGAATCTAAATCAAAATCAAAAGGCTTGAAAAGAGCGTTAGGATAACAGATATCATAGAAAAGTTGTATAAGAATGTGAAATAAATCCTACCTCCCATATTTGAGTATTGTATTTGATTTATTCTCAAGGAAGTTTTCCAATTTACTGGATGACCAAAATTCTAGAAAATAAACAGTCAAGAGAAAAAGCCAAAGCTTTTAATTTTTTAGTCTGGTATCCTAAATGTTTATAACATGGTAAGAAAGGTCGCAAAACTTGTAAAAATATTGTGTGGAATTATAGAGGAAAAACTAAAATGCACATCTCATCCAATCATTGGACCTAACATGTAACACCTTTTATATGGTTGAGTGATGTGACATTTGGACAAAGGTTTGCAATAAGTTGTTCTTGATTGAAAAGCTGTTTGGGCTTTGGAACAAAAATGTCTTTATACAATTTGAGCAATTTATCCAGATCATGAGTCAACAGTCAAAGTTAGCATCTTCAACGTGATTTTGCACAAGCACACAATAGCAAGAGCAATCGCTCCAATCAGAAATCATACCAAATTGCTCTAGACCAAAAGACTACAGAAGAAGCTTTGTTTTTGCTTTCATCTATGCCAAAGGTATGAATTACCTAAATGGGCAATTATTTTTTAATAGATATGTGACTGTGCAGCCATAATTTCAAACCATCTATTTTTTTTGGTAACAAGTAGTCAATATTTTAATACTAAAGTAATTGAAAGGGGAGAAATCAAATTGTGCTTTTGCTTTCAAGTTTCCTTTATCAGTTGAAGGTTTTCATAAACTGATAGTCCTTTTTTGATGCTTCATTGTCCATGCTGATTGAAGCACCAAAAAGGGCAAAATACTGTAAAAGAAAAAAAAGTAACACATATGGGCTACATTTGTTTCCTTTTAACATCTTTACAGACATATCACAAAAAGTCATTCCCCACCCAGCAATAATCCACAAAGATAAAGAGAAGGCAAATTACACCGACATTGGTGGTGGAATAAAGATACAGTACATTCAGCATGAAAGTGGTCATGCCAAGATCACATTTCCACCAATGGATGACGAGTTTGAAGGAACAACAGTTGCTAGTGAGCCTCAACTAAAGAAAAAGTCTCGAGCGGTGTCAGTGGAATCACAAGTTAATATTTCAATGTGCACAACAAATTGTTTTCTGGAATGTCAACATCTTGTACTTAACGGTGTTTGTATGCAGTCTTGTAAATTGAAATTTGAAATTTGTAAATACCTTGCCAGGAAATCCTCTTGTATCAGACATTGTTTTCACCAATGCGAACATTTGAAGGTAAAGAGCAGTTGCATGTCTGCTTGTGAAAAAAAATCAAGTATTTGTCTTTTTGGACTTAGCAGTAAAGGCTTCTTACAAAATGTTACATCTGTGGAACAGGCTGTTGATATTCCAAGACAGGATGACAATGGGACGTTAACAAAATCAATGACAACTGAACCTATGTTTACAAGAAAGAATCGCCAACAAGGTTTGTTGCACCATGATGCACATGATCTGGCAGAGGGTCATCATGGATATGATGATAGTCACCATGGCAATGAAATGGGCCATAGTGGATTTGAAGAAGGTCATCATGGCATTGAAGGGGGCCATAGTGGATTCGAAGAAGGTCATCATGGCTTTGATGAGGGTCTAAATTACTTTGATGAGGGTCATCATGGTTCTGATGCAGGTCATCATGGTGTTGAAGAGGATCATCATTTTGGGGAAAGTCATCATGATGATATGCAGCATGAAGAAGAACATGAGCTAAATCAAATTGGTGAAGCTCATTTGAAAAATTATTTGATTAATACAGAACATCGTTATGCTAAACCTGAGCTAGATCTAACTATAGATTTGAATGGAAATGCTGGCAAACAGCCAAAAAACCTGACACAAACATCTACCCCTCCTATTGCACAGCAGTCCATTATAAGCAGTACTGCTCAACCAGTTCAGACTATTATGAGTAAAGCTGAGCAACAGACTCAGCCTTTTATCAGCAGTACTGTTAAACCAGGTAATACTGGTAATACAACTGAGGTCACAACTACCAAATTAATTATACCAGAGGATTTCCTGGGGGAAGATTTCCTTGAAAAACATATGCCCCACCATGCTCCTATACACAAACCACATAGCCACGAAGAGCACGAAGAAATAAAGAAGCAGCATTTCAGAGAACATCATCCACAATTTGTCAGTACACCCTATATTTATTATGAAGCCAAAAAAGCAAAAGCCAAAAATGAAAAGCCACCCACATTAGTTCATATAGTGGCTGGTGACCATCATGATGGTGGGGAGGATTATCATGGTGGTGAGGAAGGCCATCATGGTGGTGAGGAAGGCCATCATGGTGGTGAGGAAGGCCATCATGGTAGTCATGAGAGTCATCATGGAAGTGATGAGAGCCATCATGGTTTTGCAGAAGGCCATCATGGTTCTGCTGAAGGTCATCATGGTTCTGCTGAAGGCCATCATGGTTCTGCTGAAGGTCATCATGGTTTTGCAGAAGGTCATCATGGTATGGGAGGTGGTCATCATGGTGATGCAGAAGGTCATGGTGTTGCAGAAGGTCATCATGCTGTTGCAGATGAGCACCATGGTTTAGCTGAAGGTCACCATGGGATGGGAACTGGCCATCATGATTTTGGAGAGGACCGTATCTACATCATTACAGAAGGTCCAGCTCAAGGAACAAGTGACCGGAATATTACCTCACAAGCAACCAACACCACAATAGCTCCCAACACTAAAGTAACAACTAAACCGTTATCAACAAAAAATCCTAATTCAAATCAGGTCTTTGTGGTTTATGACCAAGATGAAAGCCCCAGTCACCACTCACATGATCATGATCACCACAAAGTTAAAAGAAGTATAACTGATTCTAAAGAAGAGAGAAAACTTATCAAAGAACACAAAAGGGGGATAAAAAAAGAAATCATTACATACACTGAAAAACCATGGCTTGATGAAGCAGAAAGGGTCATGTTTAATATACACAGAGAGCAGTTAGAGCATCCATATGAAATAGAAAAGCTACCTCACAAAGGAGCTTCAATTGCAAGAGGACACCATACAAATGAACATCATAATCATCGTAAGAAAAGGCTTTCAAACAATTTTAAATTATCAAATAAAAGAAGTATTCCAGATGTTGATTTTCAAAAATATCCTAGACAAACTTGTATGTGTGAAAATGGTGAGAAGGGTGTTGTGTCCTCAACAGGCGAATGTAGGTGCAGGGTTAAATCTTTAAAACGACTAAAGCGACACCCACATTACAGAGGTTCTCGTCATTTCCATCCATCACATGAAATTTTAAGTCGTGAAACTGAAAGATTGTTGAATGTGAACCGGAGGAAAGGATTAGGTAATCGAAAAAGGAGATTATCAAAAGATCCACTTGCTCGTTATCTACTGAGGAGACGTTCAGCTAATGGACAAAAAAAAAAGGCTGATAAAAATCCTGCTTTCGATACTGGAATCAGAAATAAATACAACCGCAAAAGGGCAAAACTTGACTATGATGCTGATGCTGTATTTACATTCATTGCTGGCAGTGACTACGGAAATAAAAAAACAATGGCAGAGCACACAAAGCAAAAGAAAAGAAAAAGAACCAACCCTGACATAAATATAGATAATGAAAATGCCAATAGTGATAAAACTGCAAACAGCAATGGGAAGAGTTTTCCAGAAAACCAAGTGCGAGGCAGAACAGCTGGAGAAACTATTGGAAATGCAATCCCAGTTGGAAATACTTGGATGGAAGATCTAGGAGAAAAGCATGTTGAACTAAAACCTAAAAGCAAGGGATGTAGTGCAGGTGGTGGTGGTGACTGTGGACCACCAGGTGGTGCTAAGGGGCTTGGTGACAAAAAGGAAATTTAAACATGTCGATTTTGTTTCTTTTATCTGAACATTAGTATCCTTTCATTTTCTTTGTACTGTTTTCAAACATCTGATCACACAGCAAACAAATGCCATGTGCTAATAAAGTCTTGAATGATAATTGATAATGTGTACGCTTTCTTTCTTGATAATATTATTGAATTTTCAGAAATACTTGGAAACAAAGTAATCAAAACAACTTTGCCTTGTATGTATTGTAAAATGGTTTTATTTTGACATGTTGATTTTCCCACAAACATTGGGTATTTTTGAACCAATTAGGGCAAAACCTGTCATTGTTTTTTTTTTACAAACTATACTCTCTGACATTTTACAGACAAATCCACAGACCATTTGGAGGAGCAATTAGGAAACAAAACATCACTTCAAGAATATGCTATCAACAGGACCAACATTGTAAAAAAGGGTACAGCAGCAATGCAAAAAATCTCTGGGGATCATTCAGAAAGCAATCTCCGGTTTAATGCAGATCAGCTGAACATTGAAGATGAAGAAAATACCAAAATCAACAAAGCCATTATGAAATTTTTATTCAGTGAAAATGAGAATGATGAGTGCAGATTTAAATGCACTTATAGTTGTGAACATTTGAGCTATGATTTATTATGCATTCAACATTGTAAACTAACAAGTACTTTCTGTAAATATTCATCTCTTGATAAACTGATTGAAAGCAATAATCCTCAAAGACTTAAAAGAGAAACTGTGTATAAAGATGACAAAACTATTGATTTAATTTCAAGAGTTGAAAGAAAATCTGATGATATCGTACAAATCAAAAGAAGAAAGAAAAAGAAGCCCAAAAGACCCAAAAAGTTTAGAGACTGGGGTGAACCAGCTTTAAAAAACTTTTGGAAAACAGATCGTCCACCTCCAAAAAAATGCCTCAAAGGGAGATGCATCAGAGATACATCATTTGAAAAAGGTGCATCAACCCAAGAGCCCTTGCCTGATTATACTCTCCCATATATTGATAGTAAAACCTTTTCAACTGTTACCGTAAGTCCTTTAGGAGCCCCAACTCCAGGTAATATAGAGCTGCAGGTAATTGTGGTTACACCTACCTCGGTAAATAAAGTCAATGAAAAAGACCTGACTGAAAAGGTTGTCAAACACAAAATACAGAAACGCTATCCATACAAGGAACAAACAGATGATGAAACATTGAGTGTATTAACACCAATGTATAGAATAACTAGAGTGAAGAGACGTGTCCAACGTAGATTTCCACAAAGCAACTGGGAAGATTTTGATTCTTTCCAGCAACCACTGATAAGAAATGCGAGAGAGCATCGCAAACATAAAGCAGCAATAGGTCATCATAGACACCATGATTTCGAAACGAGTGGAAAAAGAAAAAAAAACAAGCGCCAAAATGAACCAATTGATCAAAATAAAGGTTTTATGGACAGGGAGAATGGAGACAATATTTTCAATGGAGAATCTATTTGGGAAGAAATTGATATTGCTGAAATACCTAAAATCCCATATCATGTAGCTGTCAACAAAAGAGAAAGTGGGGATCAACCATCTCAAAGTGACTCCTCCACAAATGATCAGCAAAGTGACAGTTTGTCGATCGAAAAATCCGTAAATAACCGCGCAAGTCCTGGAAAACCAGGAAGTGATGTTGAGGAACTTTACAGAAATAAAGGTGAAAGTTCTGGAATTCTAGGACTTGATATAGGGGAAATTGACAGGAATGTCAATAACGGTGGACATTCTGAGAGTGATGTTGAAGAAATTGACAAGTCTGTTATTTATCGGGACAGCTCTAAAAATCCAGAGAATGATAAAAAAGAATTTGATGATGTTGAAAAGTCTATGTTGGACCTTCTAAATTTTGATAGCCCACAAAACAATGCTGAGGTGAATGATGAAATTGATAAATCTGTAATAAATCGAGAAACTTTTGGAAATCCTGCAGATGACATCAAACAAATCAAAGAAAAAATAGAAGTCATAAATAAGGAAATAGAAAAGCAGTTGGCTTCTGAAGAAATTGAAGTTGATGACAACTTACTCAAAGAAAGAAGAGGTGGTAAATGTTGTCCGAATGCAGCCCCACCAACAGCCGCACCTACACAAGCTCCAAGTGCTGGGGGAGGTGGTTGCGGCTGTAAAAAAGAGACACCAACATGTCCTGGTGCCTGTGATCCACCACTCAAGAAGAAAGTGAGTGCAAAGCTTGGATGTGGAAAAAAAGATAATTGTGCTGCAAAAATTGTGGATAAGAAAATACGTAGAAGTACAGATAATAAAAATCTAAGATCTTGGTTTCATAAAAGCAAAAAAAGATCACTTGGTGGAAATGAAAACAATAAGAAGAGATATGTCAAAATCAGTATGAGCAGAAGAAGACGAAAAAAGAGGCTCAAGAATAATGGGAGAGATGGGTTATTTAGGAAAAGAATCAAAAAGACTACATTTCATGTTGCAATAAATGGAAATGACCCTACAAAATCATTTTTTAGAAGGAAACAAAAAAGACAGTACCTAGAAGGCACATTACGTTCAGGTGAGACAAATGAAGCAGATAAAGCAAACCCAGAAGAGGTGGAAGATTCAAGAGGTGGAAGAACTGCAGGTGAAACTATATATGGTGCTGTGCCTGTGGGGAGCTATTGGATCAAAGACTCTGGTGAAGTTCATGATGATTTATCCAAAGTCATGATGGCAGCTGCAAGTGGTAAGAAGAAATGCAAGGTTCAAGGACAAGCTGGGGATGGCAAAGGCAAAGGACCCTTTGTTATACCGGATGAATGTGGTCCCAACAGTAATGATAAAAAGTCTCCTTGATTCATTTTTTTATTCTTTCAGTGAAATTGAACTGTATATTATCTTGTAAATAAAGATTTATTCAGCTGTAAAATCTTTTAGGCTTGTTTATTATTCTTAATCAGTACTCTGTTTCATGTCATGTTTTATCAACTAGCACTTTGAGATCAGGGGAGATGTACTCCTTTGATTACTAAAGTTGAAAATATTGCTGATTTGTTTGTTCATTGGTAGCAATGGAAGTGGATGATTGGTTTCTACTTGTGTTGTATTTTGCAGGTCATTTCTCTCCAAAATGAGCAGAGATCTAATAGTGATTCCCTTTTAACATCTTTACAGAATTAACACAAGTAACTCCAATTCCAACCATTGTCCAAGAACCATTGTCGAATATCATATCAGAGACTGTAACAGCTGGAAGATATATGGATGGAACACTCAAGGGTGAACAAATTCTCAAGAAGAAATCAAAAAAAAATAAACTCAATCAATTAATCTACATTCCTGGTTCATACAGCAACAACAACAACAACTACCAACTTACAGAGAGATACAGAAGATGTTGGGAAGTAATATTTGGTCACAGATCCCAAGCAAATTCTGAAGTTTGCACTTTTCAGTGTCTCAAGTATTGTAATTCTATAACTTTGAAAATTATGTGTGGAGAAATTTGCAACATGAGAAATAAAATCGGTTGTGTAGCTGCTGATAAAAAAACCAAGGAAAATGTTTTACCAGAAATTACATTGCAAAGGAATATCAAAGCAGAGAGTGTTTTAGTAAATCCATTACAACATCTAACAAGCAATCCAGTGAGCGAAACTCTGGGGGATCCATTATCAAATTACCCTACAATTAGAGGAGTGCAGGCCCCTAGGTTAGCTGCCACAAGAATAAGAAGAGATACGGAACGAAAAGTTGAAAGAGACATTAAGAATAAAATATATAAAATTGTGGAAGATGAAATGGGTGAACCGTCACTAAAAAATTATTGGTCCACCTTTGAACCACCAAAACAGTTCTTCTCAACTCCACCTATTGTAACTTATGCTTCACCTACTCGTTACCAAGGTTGGGGTGATGGGGATTCAGTAACAAAACCAGGAGGAGGTAGTAAAAACAAGAAAAAAAAAGGTGGAGTTACTAGTAAACCTGGCAAGGGTCTTTTCCATCAATCTTTTGATCATCATGACCATCATAAGGAGCCTATTCATATACCTCAAGATGCTATTGTTCATTTTACTCACAATGAACACAAAGCAGGGGGACACCATGAAGACGATGATCATCATGGGGATGAGGATTCATATCATTCTGATAATATGGACCATCATGAAAGGGGTGAAGGATTTCATCAGCCATCAATGCCTGGACTAGGGAGGAAACGAAGTGGTTCTTCAGCAAGTGACGATTACCATATACCTGCTGGTGGTGGGCCAGATCATTATGATCCCATAAGTCATGAAGATGAATATATGTTCCGCCATAGAATACCAGCCCTCTACTCTGGAAAGTCTCATGAACATGAATTGGGGCAAATTGAACTTAAACAGATCAAAAGGGATGCTAGGTTTAGAAGACCCAAGGAGAAAAAGATAGATAGAGATGCAATAAGAGAAAGAGAAGATTTCATGAAAGACGAGAAAGCTCATGCTCGCATATATCACCATGTTCTGGAACCAATTGATGTAGAAACACGTTTAGGAAGTGCACATTATGCAGCAAATGCAATGCACACAAAGAAGAAAAGATACAGTGCAAACAACCTTTCCAGGTTACTGCTGTCTTTTGGTGCAGCTTTGCCTAGAAGCTCACTTATACATAAAAGATACGTTGAAGAAGAAAACCCTTCAAATATAGCAGTACCTGGTCATCATAGACGTGGTTTTGCTGTTGGACATCATAAAAATGAACATCATAGAACAACAAAACAAAGACAAAAGTTTTATAGAAGTGCCAACCACCAACTGAACTCAATGAAACATAAACGATGGAAACGCTTTTTCCCAAAGTTAAGAACAGAAAGATACAGAATTAGGGGGAGATTTGAAAGAAGTAGCTGTCTCTGTGGAGATGGTTCAAAAGGTATTCTACAAGCCAGTGGAACATGTGGTGATTGTGGTGGTGGAGGTAGCAAGCCAGGTGGTTGCATATCAGGAATTTGTGGAGGAAGTTCACAAAATCAAGCTTCCAAAACAGGACAGATGGAACAGGCTGCCCAAAATGCAAAATATGCACAGGCAGCAGCCATTATTAATGCAGCTATGAATGCTCAAGGAGCACAAGGTGTTCAATCAGCTGCCTCAAAGGAACAAAGAAGAAGGAGGTCCAAATACAATAGGCGACCACTGTCTGAATCTTCTAAGGAATATTTGACAGATTTGATGTTAGAAAGACATGTACCAAAGAAAAGACAAGTGCCATTTTGGAAAGACAATAGACCCAAATCAAAGAAGTCTGGGAAATTGAGTAATTTCATTCGTAAAAAACGTGTTGTAGTTTCTGATGCATCTAAAAACTATGGCCCAAGAGCCAGAATTATGGCGCGTTCAGTTGATGACAGTCAAATGAGCATTCCAGTCATTGACAGAACAAAGGCAGCAACAAAAGTAGGCTTCAGAAAAAAAAAGATGTTTCCCAATCCAAATAAAGAGACAGAATTTGGAAATGACTTTGTTTTTTCATTGCTGAATGGTTTTGAAAAGAAAAAAGGGACAATTATTGATGAACATCATGATAAAAAAATGAAAAGGGAAAAGCCATGAAAAAAAAGAAGAAAAATACAATACCTTTGATGTTGCAGTTCCAGGAATAGAATGACAAGAAAAGTTATGCATGCTTATTTAAAGCAGCGCAAACAGAGTTACTATTTAATGTTGTGGTAAGAGATAATATGAAAAAGGTAATAGAAAGATTAAGATTGTGCTGTACTATCAAACATGTCAATATATGCTGCTCTCGAAATAAAAAACTGAGAATTAACCTCATCGCCTTGTGTGTTTTTTCCCCTCCATCAATCAAATTATAATTTTTGTACTCTATTATATTATAATCTGTTCCAAAAAGGTTGAGATATTTTGCTGCATCATTCCAGGCCAAGGTTGTTATTACTAAGGATTGGATTTAGTGAGATGCAATTTACCATTTGGCTATATTTTCTTCCCTTTTTCTTGACATCTTTACAGACCAATCACAACGAGTCATACCACATCCAGCAATTCAACACAAAGACAAAGAAAAGGAAAATAGCACCGACATCGGTGGTGGAATAAAGATCAAGTATGTCAATCATGAGATGGGCCACCAAAGTCTGACACTACCACCTATTGAAAATGGTGATGAAATCATTTCAACACTCACAAATGGAGGAAGATTTAAAAGAGAATCATCAAATGCATCGATACACTTAGTTGAAAATGCAAAACATTCAAATTACAGCACAGTCCCGTCTGACCTTGGTGGCAGTGAGAATAGTTCCAATCAAAGTTCAGTTTTTACCACAGTCTGCACATCTAATTGCTTTTTCCCATGTCTTGTTGTGGGATTTGTAGATAATTGCATGCAGAAATGTGAGCTAAAATTTGCCTTCTGCAAACTTTTGGCCCAAAGACAGACTTGTATCCAACCATGCAGACAACATTGCGATACATTGAAAGAACCAGACAATGGTTGTATGGAGAGATGTAAAGCCAATTCAACTATTTGTCAAGGTAACAAACACAATACTTGTCATAATTGTACACAAAAGGGTAATAAAACTAATAGTTCTGTAAAAGTAAACAATGATAACATTGACATTAGAACTAATGTGTCAGGTGAAAGGCAGTCTTCTGTGGCTTGGTATCCTACAACAACTATAGATGAAACTGAAATCAAATCAAGGAAGCAGACAAAACATGGGACAAAGACGAGGGATGGCATGTTAAACCTTAACATCTTGATCATAAAGCTGCCTCTCTTTAGCTCTTGGCCAGATGGTAAAAACAGAATGGAAAATGCAACAAATCTACAAGATTTCCAACCAGACAGTGCAGATGATAAAGACCATAATAGATTTCAAATGTTTGAAAATACTTTCAACATGTATAATGAAGATGAGAGCATTAATCTTTTATACCCCCTGACAAAGAAAAGGGGTCATAACATCACAAAGAGAAATGCAATAACAACAAATGTGAGAGCAAATGGAAGAAACTGGTTGATAGGCAAAAGAGCTGCAGCTCCACCACCAGCAGCAGATGATGCTGCCAAAGCAAAACCAAGTGGGAAAACAAAGTTTTCTGGTAAGCAGGGGGAGGAAATACCATTTAAGAGCTATGCTGATATGATCAAATTTAACATTCAAAGAGAACAGAATGTTCACTTTGATGATTTGGAAAAAGTAAAGCATTGTCAGAAGGGGGTAGCAAGGGGACATCATATAAATGAACATCATGATGGCAGAAAGAAGAGGCAGTACTTGCTAGAAAAACCTCGTGCCAAAAGAATTGTGAGAAATATTAAAAGTCAAAAGCACCATCGTGTGAGAAGGTGTCTGTGTGCTGATGGTTCTACTGGTGTAGAGTTATTGAGTGAAGGGTGTGGGTGTAAAACTGATGATAAGAAGAAAGGAGGTGTAAATGAAAAACAAGATGTCAAGTCATCGAAGTCATCAGTCATATCCTCAAAATCAGCTGAAAGGGGTCAAAGGAGTTTAACATCATGGTATTTGCCTAGATTAAAAGCAATGAGGCATCGCAGAAAGATTGCAAGAAATATTCCACAATACAAATGGGGAGCTGGACCACTTAGGATAAAAAGAGAGAAGACAAAGAAGAGAAGAAGAGCTAGAATAATGAAAAAAAGAATTCATTATTTGGACTAATTATTCTATGAAAATATTACCTCGGTGTATGAACAGTTGTTTTCAAATAGTGATTGGCAAAATATAGATTATGTTAAATTTATAAACAATCAAAATTCCTGTAAAGGCACTGCCCCGTAAAATGAAGCAGTATATCATATTCTATTAAAAAAGGTAACAGTTTGTATAAAAAACAAAAGGATCATCGGTGTAATTGTGAAATAAAATATTTTAAAATCTTGACTGTGGTGTTTCATTTTCCCTGCCCTGGCATATCAAGTATCAGTATTTCTTTAATCAGCTATTTGTGTTTATTTAAAATTAGTTTTAGAGTCGTTCATATGCACTTATAGAAACTGCTCATGACCAGGGAGATGATATATTTCTCTAATAGATGTTTACCGTCTTTACAGACTCCTCCAATAATGATGAACAGTCCACAACGATCCCACATATTGATATGACCTCCAAGAAGAAAACCCCAAGTGATGAAAAATCAAATATTGGAATGAAGACAATAAAGACTGGAGGTAGTGATGCTATTCATATCAAAGCCAATACACCTCTATTTAGAAGCTCTCTCTCAAAGCTGAAACCTATTGGACACCTTGATAACCTACTCGCAAAGCTCTTGTTTTGGCCAATGCAAAGAGCAGAATGCAACCATAATTGTGCACAGATATGTCGGCATTTGAAGAATAAATCATTGTGTACCAAACTGTGCCAAATAAAAAATAGTGTTTGTGAACACGCAGCACAGATAAAGAGGAAAGAAAGTCTGCAGGGTTCCAAAGTGCTTTCTGAAACTACACCAAGGATGAATATTCCTGCTATACCCATGGTGACAAATCCTTTGATTTTTCAAAATCACGGAAAAAGTAATACTTACTTTTATACAACTTTGCCTCCAATATTTACCATTCAGATTGATAATCCAAGTGGTTGTAAAAATGGACGTTGCAAACGTCACATAGCAAACTATGTAGATGCATTAGAAATTGGTGAGCCTCATCTCAAAAATTACTGGTCCACCATTGAAGTTCCACCAGTGTTTTCAAAATCACCGCCTCCACCAACAGATGGTATGGCAACTATGGATGAATCGGGAATATCTTCAGGACCAACCAGGGATCCATGGAATGGCCCTGGTGAACCTCATCTGAAAAATTACTGGTCCACCATTGAGGTGCCTCCAGTTTATCCTAAACCTGAGGATACAACTATATCACTAGAAGCAATGGGAAATTTGGATGAAGGTGTTTCAAACTCTTCTTCAAATGCCACCTCAAACTCTGCTCAAGGAGCAAGCAATGCAAAAGGAAGTATACAACTAGTTTACCCTGAACATGAACTCCATCATGACACTCACCATGGTGGTACACCCCATGAACCTCATCATGGTTTTCACGAACCACCTCATTACAATCACCATTTGGGTGAACCAGGTTTGGGGTTTATTGGTCCCAAGCATTACCGTAGACACACACTCAAGGATATGCTATCAAAAATGAATTCTTATGATAGAAGAAGAGAAAATTTACTTTCAAAAAATAGAAAACGACGTAGAAGAAAAAAGAATATACTATTAAAAAGGAGTAACCATTGGAAAAGGGGAGATAAAACAAAAATATTAGAAGATGGAATAACTGCAGCAGAGGGAAAGGATGTTGATTTAAAAAGGTATCAAACAGAGAGTAAAAGGGATACAGATTTAGAGGAAACTGATGAAAGTCATCAAACAAGGGATAAACCTCATCATAAGGTTCATTATGCAATTGGACATCATCATAATGAACACCACATACAAAGGAAAAAATCGAGATTCATGAGGCACCAAAACCGGCCAGACAGATTTAGGCTGTTAGATGACAGTATAGATGACAATATAAGGAGAAGAAGGTTTCTCCAACTAAGGAAACAAAGACTTTATAGACGAGGAACTCCATGTGATACTTGTGGTGGAAATTCAAGACCAACAGCTTCAGATGCTTGTTCATCCAAGAAAGGCTGTGCAGGTGGTGATAAACCTGGGGCTAGTAAAGGTACTACTGGCAATGCAGGAGCTGCTGGTGCTGCTGGTGCTGCCAGTGCAGCCAGTGCTGCTAGTGCTGCCAGTGCTGTTAGTGCTGCTAAAGCTGCTAGCACCTCCATCTTGAACAGAATCAGAAGGCACTTGACAACTTTTGGACATAAAATGAATAAAAATACACTTGATAAAAAGAGGAGAGATATGATGGGGGTTATGCCCAATTCATTCTTTGGAAATCCTCTTCTTCAGAGGTTTAGAAAAACAAGGGATGAAGAAGTTTTGGATGATGGGGATTTAAGAGCCAAAAGGAAAGAAGATCCTTGTAGCGACTGTGCTATTGCCAAAGCAGCTGCTAAAGGAAAAGGGAAGAAAAAAGGCTCAAACGTTGAATCGCCTGAGACTGAAGATAGAAAATTAAGAAGCCTGCGAGATATTCTTAGATTAGATGATGAACTTCATTCAAATCCACTAAAGAAGAAGAAAAGGGTGAAAAAGCAGATCATTTTATGGGGTAATACATTGAGTAAAGCCAAGTTTTGTTCTGGAGTTGCTTGTGATAAGATTATACATGAAAGGGTCAGAAAGTTTGAAAAGAAACATAGGAAACATAAAAAAGAATTCATCCATTACAAATGATTTGCTAATTTAACAGCATGTAATCAAATTTTATTCAAACATCTCTCAAAATTATATGATTTTTGGCGGATAATACAAGTTTAGATTTTCAGTATTGCTTTTTTAGACTATTAAAATATCCCTTGGAAAAAAATAAATAATTGGCTTTTTTTCTTACGGTATTTCCCTTGGAGTAAATGATCAATGTATGAGGAAAATTACCTAAACACTGTGACTAAATTTACCTTGCACAATGTAAAGAATCCTTACTTATTGATATTATTTCATTCCTCAACCTCTGTATTTAAATTAATATTTGCAATTAACAGCTTTGTAAAACATTCTGATAATTGCATTATCTACTTCAAGGTGGAGCCACATAATCCTTGTCATAATAGGTATTTTGAGCTGGGACATTTTAAGTGTGTAATCCTTGTATACCAATAATGATCCCTCTCAACAAGGACAACTTATCGAGAAAATTAAATCTTGTCATATAATGGTCCTGTTCTTGGTTGATATGTGGAGTGTTTCGACACCCTGAGAAAGTGAATAATGGAATAGTGTACCCAAGCATTGCAAAACTTCTACTTAATGTGGTGGCTTTGCTGTCTTCTATTGCATACCAATATGTCCTAATTGCTGCAACATCTGTGGAAGATTAGATTTTGAGCTTCGATTTCTCTATCAATTTTATGCTCATCACATCGCTGACTTTGATATTGCTTAACTTGTGCTTATGTTTCCAGGCAGGTGCACAGTTCTGGTGGCAATATGCATTGTCACAAAAACTGACAAATCTCCAAAGATATGAACAATGGATGTGTACGCGACGTAAGTATTACAATGAGTTGGGACGTCTTATCGTCTATGTTGATGAGCTTCAAACGACTTTTTCCTAC
>JAVSBT010269858.1:0-12362 GCA_033118115.1 Pharyngocirrus eroticus | reverse complement strand
TTTTCCAATTTGACTAAAACTGTCAGTTCTATTTGACAAAATGTATATATTAACTGGTGAAATAGCAAAACATTGTCATTTTTCACCAAGAGTGAAACACAATATGTCATCTGATTGTGACCAAGGCGATAGCGCAAGTGCTATTATGGTTACGACACGTAAAATGTAACGTAAAGTGGCCTGAGTTTTCTCCGTAACACTTTTATACCCCCCGCAAAGACAGCTTTTGCCGCCAGGTTCGCAGCGAACTCAAAACGGTGCTATTGAAATCAATAAGTCATTAAATTCTGCAGCGGTTTAAAAAGTTGGATTTGATCGATTCCAAAAGTGTGTCTAACCATAGCCACTGTTTCAATTGGAAGGATTTTTAAAAAATATTTTGAGATATTTTTACTGTGAGTTTTATCCTTGTAAAAAATGCATTTGACCTTTCAGCAATATTTTTTTTCCAAGTACAGTGCTACATCCAACATATATTTTTGATCGTCCATAAAGTGCAGTAAAAGAACATAAAAGTAAAAATAAACAAACATTTTACAATGTCCATTACTCAGTACAAGTAAGAAAAATTCGAGGCACAAATGGAATATGAAATATTACTTTAATTCTTTTCAAATTCAAGGTTGCTGATAATTTGCTTTCTCTTTCTACTTATAGACACTGGACTACATCAAACTAAATTATCTCACAGATTTAAAAAACAGTGAAAATATAAATTATTTTATTCAAAGCAAGATTGAGAATACGACCTTTCCAGATTATGTGGATTGGCGAGAATCAGGATGTGTGACCCCTGTCAAAGATCAGGTATTACAGAAGAGATTTTCACACATTGCTTTGAGATTGATCTGAGAATATTTGAGACGTATCTGTTTTGATTTCATACTACAAAATATAGGGACCAATCCCAAGCAGATTGAGCAGATACAAGTGAGATTGTTCTCAGACAGTTTCCAGAGATTAGTATTTTACTACAGGGTGTCTCAAAAAACATGATCCTTGCATGAAGGCTTGTAAAATCATTAAGTTTCCAAGGAATTTATTCATATTTGATATACCTTAGCTAGGTTTATTGTAAAACATACATGTATTTGAAAGGTTTATCAATTTCATATCAAAGATGACTCTCGCTGGATTTATGAACGTAATTAAGAATGATTGTTTATGTGTATATATGTATATTTATGTATGTACACATATCTATTTATTAAACTAATTTAATCATTTGAAATATTTTGTTCATTTTCCAGATGACTTGTGGATCTTGCTGGGCTTTCTGTTCTGTTGCAGCCATGGAAACACAACACTGTTTACATGCTGGTGACCTTATTCAATTGTCAGAACAAAATCTTGTAGACTGTTCTTGGCCACAAGGTGAGCTTTCTTTGAATTTTTTTATGACACCAATATTCAAGTGAATAAAGACAATGCAATAGAAACAAAATCAGCTTTGAGTGAAATGGAATCTAAGCAGTGCTTTTTTATGTCATAATTTGTGAGTCGGATTCTAAACGTGGTTTCCAATGCATTAGTATATAAAATGAAGGGAACGTTTCACTTTGAATAAAAAATATATAAGGAGACTTGGCAATAATAATGGCACGATAGATTTAAGCACAAATGAATAATATTTCTACTTTGCTTTCTTGTTTTACAATTTGAGAGTTGGCTAGGGAGGAGTATTAAAATACTAATCTCAGTCTATCACATTCTGTCAAATGGTAAAACAGAAGTCCTAGGGTGTGCTATATGAATGCATATTACTACATTTTTATTGTGATTTAATAGGAAATATGGGCTGCAGTGGTGGTGAAATGAAATTAGCTTTTGAATATGTGAAAGGTAACCTAGGCATAGACACAGAAGAAAGTTACCCTTATGAGGATAAGGTACAGTTTTCTAAATATCATTACCAGCCACATTGACATAATAATGATATCTAGTGAAAACAGAGCTACTTAGTACAACCAGATTTTTCTAATTGTATGTATAATTTAATTTTAATTAAAGTTAATTCAATAATTATGCTGGATTTTAAAACCTTTAGCAACAGACAAAAGGTACTTAGTCAACACGATAAGAGCATTTATATCAATTTATGTTCCAGGCTTCAATAGGCAGGAGATTCAAGACCATTTTAAATGTGATGGCAGTTTTATAACTGCTTTTTATTGTATTATTTTCTGTATTTCTTTCCTAACAAATTGTAAAAATTGTTCTTCCCTTTTTTACGAATAAACTATACATACTGTACATACAATATGTTATGTAAAATAATGTAATAATCTTCATATATAAACTTTATTTTCCCCAGGATGGCCTTTGCAGATATAAAGGAGCAACAACAGGAGCAAGTATAAGAGATTACAGAGCTATTGAAAAAGGGAATGAACTAGAACAACAAAAAGCTGTAGCCTTAATTGGACCAGTGGCGGCATCTATTGATGCAAGCCATGCACAATTTCTTTATTACAGTAATGGGATATATGAAAACCCACTATGTGGCAATGAAATGGCTGATCTAAACCATGCTGTGACAATTATTGGGTATGGCACAGAAGGAGATAAGGATTATTGGCTTGTCAAAAATAGGTAGGATTTTGGATACAATCTGAATGTTGTGTCCCTAATATCTATTATAAAGACTCTCCGTCTAGTGACAGTATTTGAAGATATATGTTAAAAGGTGCTTGGTTTTTCATCGATATCCTATATCAAAACATTGTGAAAAGATCACTCTGACATTTGATAGACATGAAAAAGTTAAAAAAAGGTTAGCCTTGCAATTCAATGGAAAGAGTAATTACACTAATTAATGATTGCTAATCACATGTAATTTTTGATGGGACAAAATTTAGTCTTTTGTCAACATAATTATCACTTAGCTTGTTAAGAAAAAGGTAGAAGTTGAAAATAAGATGTTTTTAGGTGAGTATACATAACTTTCAGCTAGAAACCTTCTTCTTTGAGTCAGGTGGCTGAAAAGTCAGTTGCTCTGTTTGTGAATATTTGCCAAAGAGCTAAAACAACAAAAAGGCTACTTTGGCTTTGATTTGACTAGTGGCACCATCTATTGATATAAACCATGCACAATTTCTTTATTAGTCATTACAAAAACTATTTCCAGATTCATATTACTGAAAAATAGGCACCATTTATAAATAGATAATTTGTACATCATCAAATGTTAATGACATTTCTCTTGTCTTTTTACCCAAAAGATGGTTTTAATGATGAAGTTGAATTATATTTATTTTGGAAGTGATAAGTGCAGTGATGAATGGTCAATTTGAAGGTCCAGAAGCTTTCTGTGAAGCTACTATTAGTACATTGAAAGCCAGCAAAGAAGCATTTTACTTGAAACTGCCAAGTTTTGAACTGGAGACCTTCTGCATAAAATACCAACATGACAAGTCAAGCCGGCACTTTAAGCTACTTGGATATTGATATAATAAATACTAAGAGTGTGTTACTTTTCTTTTCAGTTGGGGAGAGAGTTGGGGTCAGGGTGGATTTGGTAAAGTAGCCAGGAATAAAGACAACCACTGTGGCATTGCAACACAATCTAGCTACCCACTGTATGAGCCATTGCCAGTAGTTCTAGAAGCAGCCAACAGGGGTGACTCTCCCTCCAGTGGCAAAGATACAGCAGCAGCCTCTTCTACAGGCAAACATTTAGTACCATTACATGTGATGTCAACTTCGTTTATCATATTGTTTGCTTTAGTCAATTTATCATAAATACTTGAGTTTTATGTATATGTATTTGAATCAATCTGTGATAAAAACAACAACTTTGTAAAGACAAATCTGATTGAAATGTATGAAATAATTATGTCAGAACTGCATTTGGTTGTACATGTACTTGATTGAATTATGTGGGCGCGTCTATGAAAAACATCATTGCAAGTGTACACATAATAAAGACTATGCATTTATATCATCCAATATTTTTTTGTTAAACTTGATTTAGACCATTTAGTTTTTTGTGGCTGTATCAAGACACCAGATGGCACATCAGTGGGTTTCAGCAATTACAAAAAAGAAGACACATTTGAATGAAAGATCTACCATTCAATATGTGCTGAAGACATTTAAAGGTTTTCTCTGATCTTCTCAGAGTCAAAGCCAACCTGGTGACTTCAGAGATATCTGTCAAAATGCCATGAATAAACTCATCTCACAATGTAATCACCTACACAAATTCTAATAGATATATGTATATATTGGCAAATAAAATATATATTGTCATATTTTGATTTATTTTGATTTGATATGTGATCAGTCAAAATATCTTATCAAAATCTAGGAAGATATGAATTTATGAAGGTCCAGAGGCTTTCTGTGAAGCTAATGTTTGTCCTTGCAAGGGCCTATAGCATGCAATAGAATCGTAAATCTCCCTCTGAAAATATGTATCAAGATAGATAGATTGTTTTAAACATTTACTGAATCTTGTTATCCTTGACATGGGGCCTCAATTTTTTGGTTTCATCCGAAAGACATCTTGAAAACCAGTAAACTGTCTCTATTCGGTTTATGTATTGCAACCTGGTGATCTTATTTAAATCTGTCCCTAAAGGTAGAAGTAATGAAGAAACATTATCCTGAAGTATTCCAACCTTCTGTTCTATTCACACTCTCACAAGTCTGACATTTTCTAACAATAGTCTATTGTTCTGATTTTTTATGTTTTTGTTTTTTTAAGGAACTCACATCTATCGTCTTTCGTTCCCAGAAGTATTTGTGAATAGAATTCAGGGCAGGTATTTTTTCTATAAAGGAAATCAGCCTTTATTCCCAAAAGTCTTTCTTTGTCTGTCTGTGTTCTCCTCTTACATGTGTGTTTAAGAAAAGGTTTGAGAAGAAAACAGTGTAATAAAAATATAGACCTGTGTTTCAGCACATGGCTCCTTTCACAGAGTAATGTTAATTTGTACATGTGAATAAACATGTTTTACAAGGCCCTTTTGAACCCAGATAAGATATGTGCCCCATGTCTAGGGTTGCCAAACCTCTTTGTAAACTTTGGGAAGATATGATAGTGAATTTTCATTTGTTAAGAGAGACTTTTAAAAAAAAAGAAGAAAGTAGAGAGTCTAGAAAAACAAATGAGATCATTTAAGTAGTAGGTAAGAATGCAAAATAGTTAATGTCACAGGCAGATGTACTGAATAACCCACCACCTCCTCCCAAAATACAAACAAATACAATTACAAAAAAATCACAAGAGCACAAATAAACAAACGACAATCAACAAGACACACACCCTCACACAGTTTGTAATACAATGTATTTGGCGATATAGAATCGTGACCCCTTCAGCAAAATCCTGGATCCGCTTAAGATATCATAAAAGAGGAGGAGAGAATCGTGCCAGAATCTTATCTATGATATGAACCCATACTCCTTTGAGCCATTTACACTGTTCCTAGAATTCGTTATAAATTTCAAAGAATCACTCGATTAATTGAATTAGAAACCATACAACTGCATTATTCAATTCCAGGATTTTCTTCTGTATGATCACAGTTGTACATGTTCTAATTTTGACATATAAAGCTGACACACAGTTATAGAGATCTTGATTTTGTCTTTACAATCTTCAGTAAAAACCTTTATATTACGAGTTTAATTTTTCGTCTTTCTCTACATAGGTTTTACATTAAAGTTATATAATAATTACCAATACCAGAACGGTTAAATAATTATGTTCGTTTGTGTTAAGACAATTGGTGATATCATGTATTGGGGGTATCATATGTCGTGGCTGAAACATTGTCATTAAAATATTGACAGCGAGATCTATATTTGACGCACAGCAAGAAACTTGATAAGTGCTAATGACGTCATCGCTTCTAATTCTGCCATTCTCGATCATTTCTAGATCGCTGGCAAAGCGGCAGCGTTAAGAATTCAGTTAGTTTTAATCATTCAGTGACGCAGAAGTCTGCTTAGCAACTACAGAGAAGAACTCGGTGATTATAACAGAATATTCTTAGACGATAAAGCAACTTTTATTTTACTATCAACATATAAACTGAGCAGGTCTTAGTTTTTTGTTCAAGAAAAGTTTAGAAACTCCAACATGAGAACAGCAGATTTCATCCTTTGTTTGTCCTTTGTGGTCCTTGTCAGTTTGTCCTACAGAGACGCTGCTCCAGTAAAAGAAGGTAAGTTAAGATTTTGTTTGACGTGTGTACGTACGTTGGTACGTTAGGGCCATATTCAACAATATATTCATCTTTAACAATCTGAAAAGCACCCATGATCTGATAAGGTCAAAAGCTTGTTGTTTTTCCAATTGATAAAACAATGTGCCCTATATATATCAACAAAGTTAAAGAATGAGGTAGTTGTTATGAAGGTAACTTGTAAAAAGAAGCAAGAGATGAAGGTATTGTAATAATGATACTTTCTTGTTGCATTGAAAATTAGCTGAATGAAAGGTACAGAGGATTTAGAAGACTGTCTGTTCATCTATATCCTAAATATCACGCTTTTAAGCCTGATATTTAGGATATAGATGAACAGGAATCATGTCATCAGTTAATATTTGATTAAAAGTTATCCCAGTGGGGCAAATTTCATGTAGATCAAACCCTGTTTTGTTGGAAGACATTTTTTTTAGAAGCTAACAATGTCACCAAAATTCGCTTATTTTCGTCTGGTGCATCAATTTTTCAAAAACATGCCATACAATTAAGATACATGTAATGGTGCTTTGCTTAATAATTTAACCCCAATTATTGGGATTAAAATGGACATCACCAAAAACATAGAACAAACAAACGAAAAAATTGTCATCTATTGAAAACATTCATAATTGCTCAACTAATTAGAACCATTTCACAATCACGTCATCAGTTAACATTTGACCAATAATCATGTAGAACTTTTTAATTTAAAAGGGTGTCACAATGATCTATTGTCCTATTTCTATGAAAGGTAGATAAAACTGTCATATTTTGATGACAGCAAGAAAATTGAGTGAGAAAAAAACCTTCTATAATTCAATGAAAGAAATTACACAACAATGCAGCAACATGCGTCATTAGCACATACACCTGCACTTGTCATCTATGTTAGGTGAGAAATGTTCACATAGGATGATGCTCCAAAGGGTTTCCTTTCCCAAGAGAAAACACCTGAGGCAAATTTTGACACAAAAAATATTCAATTTCCACTTGTTTTTCGCTAAATTCAAAGAACAGATAAATAAGGGTGAAATGAAAACTGTCAATCAAAAAACTGAAACTAAGAAACAACTAGAAAGATGTTTTTGTAAAATGATACATCTACACCATAAACGGATAACACTCAAGATTTCATTATCAAAAACAACGTTTTAAGTTTTTAATAGAGTTGTCATTACATTTTTGAAAGAACAAACAAAAATTCAGAGAAAGAAAATAATTAATGCTGTAGTATAGTCATGATGATCTAGAATAGTATTCAAAGGAAAATTTGTGTTTATTATTAGCGTGTTGATATGCAGCCATATATCGAAAAAGGAAATGAAGGTCAAACAATATCCTCCTTTATAGTTGTCTAAAGTAATACCATCTAGCTTAGGGACCGCAGATCATTAATCTCTGAGTGATAACAAAAAGACTGAAGCTTGCTGGAAAATATACCTCTTACAAAGATGTCCTTCATCTAAGCATCAATACTTGAAAATGCCAAAAGCAATATTAGAAATGGGAAGATCATAAGCTGATAAATACAATAGCATTTTTAAAAGCCTTACCTTTATGATAGGATTTTGCCTGGTGTGATATATCTCTGATTTGAGTCATTTTTGATACAGTTAAACCTCTCAATTACCACTATGGCTTGGCTCAAAGTGTCCTAAAAAATAAAGTGCTGTATGGACTTATGAAGTCTTGTTTTCATAGGTTCTCTAATCTACTTGTAAATTGGGTCTATCCTTTATCAGGGGCACTAGTTGGATGACAGTCCTTTTACTGGTGTATGGACTCAGGAGGGAAGTTTTATTTTCATAGGTTCTCTGATC
Source organism: Pharyngocirrus eroticus (assembly GCA_033118115.1). Taxonomy (NCBI): domain Eukaryota; kingdom Metazoa; phylum Annelida; class Polychaeta; family Saccocirridae; genus Pharyngocirrus; species Pharyngocirrus eroticus. The sequence continues at coordinate 4,345 of JAVSBT010269858.1, read as the reverse complement.
TACTTGTAAATTGGGACTATCCTTTATCAGGGGCACTAGTTGGATGAAAGTCCTTTTTATGGGATAGCCTTTAAAAGGAATGGTTATTTCATGTAATTAATAATCATTATATAAAGCTAGAAATATTATGTCAGTGGAGTACCCTTTAAACTTAAAGGGAATAGATATTTCATGTAATTAATTATCATTACATAAAGCTAGAAATATTATGAAAGTGGAGTTCCATTCTCAAAATTCTCAAAGTTAACAATATTGGGTGGAGTCAGAGCATGATGCAGTAATTTCATTTCCTGAACTAAATATAGAAAAAAAAGGTGTGGCTAGATATGAGAGAACTACACATACACATTGAAGAAATGTAACCTCTTTTTTGTTGAAGCTAACCTTTTTTAAAATGTCCTTCTTTTATACAATTTAATGGTGATTCTTCTCAATAAAAACTATTAAAATTATTTGATTTCAAATATGGTTATTTTTTTTTTAGGGAGAATTGTAAGATTAGCACATATTTTCTGACTTATAAACTCTTAAATTTCTTCTGTGTGAGTATATTCAACCACAAATATTGACGTGTCAGGATTAAGAACCATTAGGTTTTGGTGTCATCAAGTTACCTGTTTTTAATCCTGACACGTAGATATGTTTTGGTATGAAATCTCATCTTTGTTTTGGGGTATACTTATATGATGTGTTTTTTTTTAATACTAGGCGGTGGTTATAGCAGAAAATCTGTATTTGATATTTTCTGTGTTTTCTTTTGTAGTGCCTGAAAAAGAAGCCAAAACAATTGTTGTGGAAACTGTAGAGGGAGCTCCTCAAAAGGTAAGACTAAATCATCATGGTTATAAATCCTTTTTTTTGAGAATAATTTTTAAAATTTATGACAAAAGTTTTGAATAACCCTGTATAGAAAGAAGCCTTCTGTATATCATGAAATTATCCTTCAAAGATTTTTTGATTTTTTTTGCGTGCATGTATTTTCAAGTACGCAGCTTCATAACATATTTGTTTATATAATCTTATAAAAAGTTTCTTGGGTAAAAATTGGTTGTACTGTCAGATAGTAATGATACTTCCGTTGTGCTGAATGTGTGGGAGTCTATTCCATATTTTTTCTATTTTAAAACTATTTCTTTTTAAGGTCAGTTTAAATAAGCAACCATATTAATCCTATATTCAGTTACTTGCAAAAGCATTGTGGCTTTATGTTATGGCTGGTATTATTTTGTCAATGGTCCTTTACCAAATAATTCCCTTTGGTGAGGTAAGAAGGAGGTTGATTGTCCTCCTTTGTATTGACTTTCTATGTAAAAAAAAAAATTCACTTTTTTATTTCTTCATAAAAATCTGACATTTGAGCCATTTATCATTACGATAACATGATACGGCATACAAATCTAAATAATCAAGAATCAAGTAGAAATGAAAAGGAAATTGCTTAGAATTTGAAATGTCAAGGGTATTAGTCTAAAATAGAACTACTGACAAAGCATATTAATAAGATTGTATTGGAAAAAAGAGTCCACCCACCTACGCAATTGCGGGGCCTGTTTCATTGTGTAACAAACCATATAATTCTTGTTATATTAGGAGCATAGAAAATCAATGTTCCTTTTCAAGAATGTCAGAAAGTACCACATGTTTTCTCCACAAGATGTCTCCGGTCATGAGATCACATCTCTAATTTGAGAGGAAATGAATTTCAATGATATTCTCATTAGAATTGTTATATTTCTTTAAAGTTTGGAAGTACATGATATTGTTGTGTGAGGATATCCTTTCAGATGTCAGAAACTGACAATGTAAAAACTTCCACTTGATCGCAGACTATAGGATATCAAAGATGACATGAATATTTACCACATACACTCTAAAATTCATTAATGGTAAATCACTAATCAGGTGACCTTTACATTATATGGTTTGATGTCAGAGAACTTCTAAACATGTCTCTTGACTTTCATTTGAGGTGAAATTGTGGCCCACTTTAATAAATAAAAGTCAGGTTTTGGATTCCTAATAAATAGGGGGGGGAAAAATCTGATTTTGTTTCCAAAAGTCTATGTTATTTAAGGTATTAGACCCATGAACCGTTCGGGAAATAGTTTGAGACCTCAGCACTACTCGGGGCACCTTGTATGCTTCCTAAAATACACATTTGCTAGACATTTAGGATCTCGGAACTATTTGGGGCTAGTTCCAAGGTACTAAATGTCTAGTGAATGTGTATACGAGGTGCTCCGAGTAGTGCCCCGAGTGGTGCCGAGGTCTCAAACAATTTCCCGACAGGTTTATGGGACTAATACCTTAAAGGTCAAAATCAATGAAATTTATGATTAGAACTACATGTAGAAGGACCATTGTTGGTGATTCTTACAATTGAACTGTAACCTCCATATTGTTAGACCTGTCAATTGCATATTACCATTTGTCATCTCAAATCCCTTAGGAAACCATTTCTTTTCCTAGTAACAGTTTTATCCAGAATACTAATCTCTAATGAAAAAAAATTAATCACTTTGGTTTTCATATGCAGTATATATGTGATCATAATGCATTTTGCTGTTGTATATTTAATGTCAAGAACTATTTACTCTGAAAATATGAATGAGGCCGTAACCTAGACCATCTCGTGTATATTTTGTGAGGTCAATTATTCTAATTTCTCACATTGTTTTGTTTTTCTCCCCATTGATTGCTGAAGGTGTTTTTCTCAAGGTCTTCTTTTGTCCAAGGTCAATTGTTGATTAATATTTTTCTTGTTTTTATTTCTATTTACTTTAGGAGGCCACAGTTGAAGATGAATTACAAGATTTGAAAGAATATGTAGGAGGTGAGTAAATATGTTCTTTGGGAATATAATCTCTTAATCAATTAGTTGTTGAATTAATATATAAGAGTTTTGTTTGTTGTCTAGGCCCTGATCACTTCATAGGGAACTATTTCTCTTAGTTCTTAATTGACTGAAATCCATCATGGATAAATGGTAGGCTTATTGAAGTTAGGTTACAGAAAAAGATATAATCAAGATTACAAATTAGATGAACAATAAAGGCTGCTTGGTTTGGAATCCAGCCAGTATTACATATACAGGTAAATGGTTAGCTTTTATATCAATAGTTTTAAGTACTTCAGGTCCTACAGAAATAATTAAAGTGAAATTGTCTTGTGATGTTCCATTATCAATCAACATCATAATGTATATTTAGTACAGGTTTTATGCTTGATAACTGAGACCTTTGCTAAATATATATATATTGGAATACACACTAGTGGTTATTCTTAAAGACAGTTATATGTCATAATTATAATGTATGAATGTCTCAGGACTAAAGGATTAACATTCATTAGTAGGAATTAACACAAATGGCCCAAGAATAAAATGGTTCATAACATTAAATTAACAATATGTAGGAGTGATTGTGTGAACATCTTAATATTTATCACAATAAAGTCTCCATCAATGGAATGATTGAAAGCAGTATAGAGTGTGAACAACAGTATACATATTAATTTACACCTCACATAGGCTGTGACTTATTTACTCCTACACTATTCTACCAGCCTTGACCTTTGACAGAGAATCAAACATTCAAATAATGCGTTATAATTACACAGCATGGATGATTAGACCTTATGTATATTTCATGAAGCTTGATTAGAAGAACAACTTAATTGTATGTCTCTCTGGCATACAATAATCAGCAAGATTTGATATAACGTGTACCTGTTGGCACATCTCACAGTACAAATTCAACATGCTTAATTGAATTATATATTCCATGAATGGATAATTTTCATCATTGTACATATCATAATAATGCCCTTAATGTCTTGGCTTAGAAACTCTTTCCTTTAGGGTCATATTTACGTTCACTTAGACTATTAAAACTAATATGTTAATGGTCCTGAGCTTCCGGTTTTCTAGGAAGATAAGTTCTAGGAAAGGTTAAGTAAATAAGTACAATAGTATTTTACCAGGGAGCATAAAGAAAACCTTGTTGTCTTGTTTAAATAAAGCCCATTATATACTGACCTAAATATGACCTTATTTGCTACCAGACAAAATTTTAAAAGCATCTCTTTATAAGGGCACTGTTTTGTGGCATTATTTTAGGAAGATAAGTTCTAGGAAAGGTTAAGTAAATAAGTACAACAGTATTTTACCAGGGAGCATAAAGAAAACCTTGTTGTCTTGTTTGAATAAAGCCCATTATATACTGACCGAAATATGACCTTATTTGCTACCAGACAAAAATCTTAAAAGCATCTCTTTATAAAAGCTCTGTGTTGTAGCATTTTTTTATAATATGAACATAACAAATACATATTGTTATTGTCACAA
>JAVSBT010269636.1:0-12368 GCA_033118115.1 Pharyngocirrus eroticus | reverse complement strand
GTCGATATAAATAGCAAATATAACATCATATCAAAAGTAAAAAAAAAAAAGTGGTATCTTTTCATATGACTTTTAAATACAATTCTACCGAAAGACAGTTTTTATAACGTTGACAGTGACCAACTGTAGAGAAATAGTCATGATATGTTGATCGTTTCACTTTATGAATTGTAACGAACATAGATGACTGTGTCTTCCTTTTCCATGAGGAGAAACCTTATCTAAATTAAAGTATTCTATCTTGACCAGTTGAAGGGATAACTTTTCAAAGTTATCCCGAACTGGCTAGGATTGTAGGGTTGAAGAAACTATGGCCTGACAAGCATGGTAAATCATTCAAACGATGTTGGTGTGCCAGCTTGATGAAAGGTATGTGACAGACTGTTATTTTTAAGTATTTTGACAATTTATGGATGTAAAAATAAGTGTCCCTTACTCTTTTTGTATGCATCTTTTCCTCTTTATCAGGTCTTCCTATAGGAAAGACATGAAGGAATGACAAAAGAAATTAATGGATAATTACTGTTTGGACGAACATTTTTGTGATTTGAAGAAATACTGTGGATATATAATATTATGGATCGGTGAAGAAGATCCAGAGTTATAAGATTAATGTGTATTAATGAGAACTATATAAATAAATATATTTGCTTATTTACCTTTCTTTTTGCTGGTTTTAAATTTTTTGTGAACGGTCCGGTAGAGATTTTGACCTGCTGGTCTGTCTTACCTATGAAAAAAAAAAAATGTGCACCCTTTAATGGCTATGGGATCAAAGAGAGAGAGAGAGAGAGAGAGAGAGAGAGAGAGAGAGAGATGGCTTTACAGACTCGGGTTAAGTCAATCTAAACAGCTTTGTTTGCAGGCTAGACATGTGCCAGAATCTCTTTCTTTAGGAAACAAATCTAGTGTCATGTCTGAGAAATGTTTTTATTGACCAAGAACAGGCCTGCCTGTCAAATGTTGGTTTAACTCTTATAAAGAAAAATGGCAGGGAAATGATTGGAATGAATTAATGATCAATTATCAAAGGAATTTTCTTGACATCTAATGTTGTCCTTGAATATCTGTGAATTTTCATCACTATTTACTCAATAAGTTGCCTAATCATCTAATATCTGCCTGTCAGTTATTGGCTGGATCAACAATTCACAAGTCTAGTACCCTAGAGACTATTTAGGATGAAATGATAGTGTGTCTGTATAAACTGAAGCTGTGTTGACTTTAGTCAAATTGTTGTGACTTTTAGTTGAATATCTTTTAGATGTTTATAGTCGGCAGATACGATTTTTAGGTGTATTGCCAAATGTTATGACCTTTCAGCATTGCCACGTGCACACAAGCTTTAAACATTTGTGACTTTCTAGTCAGTACAAACTCATTCACTTTAAGACACTTCTGATTGTTCAAAAGATAATGAGTCGCTCATATTGGATGACAAGGCCACTTATTGATAAGGCTAGCTTTAAGAAAAAGGGCACTTCAAATTGATTCAATTCGACTCAATATAAACAGTTTCATTTTCTGATAGATTAACAAAGTCACAGACAGTGGTTTCATTTTCTTAGGATTTAGTACAAACAGAAAACTTAAACTGTTTGAAATTGACAAAAGTGGGCTGAAAATTAGTAGTTTTCAAAATTGCCTATTTTTTCAGTGACTTTTATCACTTCAAATATTCATATTTCAATGCACCGTCTCATTTTGCATCTTTGACAGTCCGACAGATATTACGACATTTGTTGTATTCAATAGCATTGGAAATAGCCTTTTGAATCAAGAATATCATTATTCAAGACAAATTATGAGGAGCTGCCAAAATAGAACATAGTACTACGAAATTATGAGGAGCTGCCAAAATAGAACATAGTACTAAGAAAGAAGCCCCTTTTACTGTCCTAAGACAGGTATTTTTTTTTTCATTTTTGTGGTTGACCTCATGGCTGAACAAAATCTCATGAGGGAGGGTTGTGTTTTTTTTTACCCATTCAAGCAATGTAACAGGCAGTTAAATGTATGCATAATTCAAAATATGCCTCATTCTGCTGGGAATTGTACTGTCACATGTGATGGCATACCAGGATCTAGTGTAATTGTAAGTGATTTGATAGAAGGTTATGAAAGTTAGTGTGATTGAGTTTATTCATATTATTTGGATTCATGATACCATAATTAGCATATAGCCATAGGCTGTACCTGGCGGAGAGGTCGTTCTGTCAAAATATTCTCGAAAACACCATTAGCTTCCATGATAAACCACAGAAGATAAATAATAGTAAAAGTGGTTAAATTATGAAAATAATTGCGGAATAGACACTAAAAAAGATAAAGCAATGTGTAGCAATATGTAATACAAGACTTTTTAGCAGAAAAAAACATTCTGATTGAACATAAATTTAAAACACGTCTATCATAACGATAATAGGTGAATTATATATGTTATCTTCGCAAAAGAGGCCGTCTTGGGAATTAGGCCACCAGGTGGCGAGACTATCACTGGCTATACTCTCATTGGAGACCTTTGACTTTTAACCCTTTCACTGCCCAAGTCGCATATTTGCAACTGCCGTTACAACGCTATACCTTTAGATATAAATATAAAAAATGTATACTCCCTTCATTGATCGAGTATTTATGAATGGAATTACTATAAGGTATAGTAGAGTCTCGTTTAAACAAAAAAAAGTTTTGGGTTTGTATCGATAGACGCCGATATTACACTTTGTTGGACAGACATTTAAATGAATTTTAAAGATGGCAGCATCCACGAGGATCTCCAAGGTATATTCTGCCAGGGAGGCTATGTATGTTATTTTTAATGACACAGACTCGGAAGATAGGTTAACAAAAAAAGAGAGTGAAGATGAAAAAGTAGACTACATAGAAAATGTGTTTTTGACAAAAGAATTACGTAAGTGTGTGCAACAAACGTATTGACACTGTGCGAGTAAGATCGCAAAATCATATAAACAATAGATAAAGAACAGCATTTTAGTCTGCGATTTTTATAATAAAGACAAAATAAAGTACAGGAAAATAAATGTGTATTTACATGTTTGAGGTAGGTGAGACAGTGTATTTGAGAAGAGAAGTGGGGGAGTGGAGACCGATTACATGAAACATGGACTATTTAGTCTGTGCATATGATTGTATATACCATACCTATAAAAACTACAGATACCATGCAGTGAAAGCTGTCCATTATCTCCACAATCAATAGACAATTAAAAAACAATTTTGAAAAAAAAGTGGACCAAATAAAAATACTCTTTGGGAAAAATAGAAAATTATATATATTTTCGATTAAAAAATAAATAAAATCCATTTACTTTCTGATTAAAAGATTGAATGTGTAATGTTAAACAACTTTTTTAAATTAATTTATTTTCCTTTTTCAATACATACAAGTTTTTTCTCAAACGAGAAGCTTTCGAACACTAGCAGTGTCCTTGTTCACCTCAATGATCAATGATATGATATGAAATGAAATGATGAAGGCGGGGGAAAATGACGTCACTCACATACGTCAGGGGAATCTACAATATTTTAAAATTTTAGGAAGCTATCTCAATTTTTAAGAAAGTTACACTCATTTCAAATTACAAGTGTGTGATATTTATCTCAATTAATTTGGCAGTCTGGCGTTACGTTTTTTAATTAATTTGGCAGTGAAAGGGTTAAGTGAAAATGAGAGTCTTGGTGAAAGATGAATCTATAGTTTTATAATGGTTGTCAATTTTTTTTGTTTAAATCCTACTTCCGGCCGGGTGAAAACGGTAAGGGAAGCCACCCAGCGCTCAAACACAAACATGAGTATTTTTTATTTTGGCCTATTGGTATATATTTTTTTCACAATCTAAAAAAAACAAAGCTATTTTGAACGATCTTTGAATTTGACAGCTATGCAATGAATATACTTGCACCCTAGCATCAATATTAACCTGAAAAGAAAGTCCAATTACAGGTGATAGCTTTCTAATTTGATTAACCCAAAAGCATATTATAAAAGTGTATGTATTTTTTTCTATATAACTTGTTTAGTTTGTGCTTTTTTTATGAAGCCAAATGTGGAAAAATTGCACCATAAAAGACATACTCAGAGTGTCGAATTGTCAAACTATTCCATGATAGTATTGAAACATGAAATAATGTTATCCAGGGGAACCATGCATACAAATAGCCTACATGATTGTCAGAAGACAAATAGATCTTGGACTGTGTTAAAAAAAAAACCATAAGATACTATTGGAAAATATTTGAATGCGTTTTAATCCCTTGAAATGACAGCATGGAAATTATTGTCCGTTGATGTACACAAACTTGTTGACAGAAGGTTCATAATGTTGTAGCACTGGCACTGTTTATTGGAATCTATAAATGAAGATATCAACTTCAGTTTAGTTTTTTGACTTACCTCCTGACTGCGCCAAGGATCAGAATGGGTTGTTACTTACCTTTTCAGAAATCTGCCAACAGACTATTCACTCAAAACACAATGGTATCAAACTTAGGAATGGAACATCAAGCTACAGACTGCTGAAAAAATATTTACTGATACATATTTCGAGTGAATGCAGGGATGGAATTTAAATGTCGGTTATATATTTAACTTTTTTTGCCAAAAAATTGACGAAAGTGTTTTTTGACAGGTCAAAAGTTTAAACATTATTATATTGAACTATACCTGACTTGATGAATCTACATAAATCCAACATTTGAACCGTTTGAGATGTAAAAATTTGCATTAGTTAAATGAACAATAAAATTGTCAAAGTCAAAGTTGATTTTTTTTTAACTTATCTAATAAATTTAGCATTGATAGGAATGTTGTCCGCACCAACACTTTTGTTTGAGTTAGAGGGATTATTCGAGTTATCCATATTTTAGATAGGGGGAGTCTACTGTATATGAAAAAGTTGACTTATAATGGTCCTAGATTAACGAAACACAAAATTATGTAATTGTATGTGCCAGTCAAGTATAGTACGACACAGTCACTGTACAAGATGTTCAAGATTTTCAGCTATAGTAATGACTGTATCATCATGATTTGATACATGGGTTTCAGAAACAATTATTGTTCCTGGGTTTTTCAAAAAAATAATATGTGGGACTGGTAGATGGATGTGTTTTAAAGACACTCTGTAAAATCGTAAAAACAGTTCTGCTTGGAAAATGTAAAACAAATCAAAGGTATATTAAAAAAGGAAAACTTCTAGAGATCAAACAGAAGCATTTAAAGTCAAGGCAATGATACATTTTATCAAAGCTTTACACCAAATTTTTCGTTTATTCTAAAGAATGCTTTCAAGTGATATTAATCGCATATGAAGTCTGTTCCCATGTGCAGTCTGTAATTGTGAAAGTCAGCCTTGAGCCTTAAATGTTTGGAAACAATTCTCAGCTGAATGCTAGAACACTGTGTACATTGACATTGGAAAAAATAATGAAAAAGCAATCTTTCAAACACCAGTGATATGCAAATATAAAAGTAATAACTCCTGGAATCCTGGTGTTGTCATGATTTGTCTTATTTTGTAAAATGACAAAATTCAAAATGACTGGTACTCGTTAAAAATTACAATGATTACAAAAAAAAAAGAGAACAATATTTTTTTTTACTTCTCTGAGTAACCTTCATTTTCATTTTGTTCTTTGCTGACTGACTGTGGTGACCTTATTTGGGCAATTGCAGAGTTCATGTGTCGTCTACATTGATTCAATTTTAAAAACCAGTAGGTGGTCAATACACTTGGAGAACCTCGGCGGATATTATAACTTTATCCTATGGTTTCAAGTGGTGTACAGGAAACACATCACGCAGACAAATTGTATCCCACGAAGCAGACATGCTGCAGGCCTGATGGCTTCGTGGGATACAATTTGTGGTGCATTTCCTGTACACCACTCGAAACCATAGTGTAAAGTTTTTATCCTATTGTCTATTGAAGCATTTATCCCATTTCTTATCACATTTTTTCTAATAGTAAACAAATACATGCAGTGACATCTGGTGGTATGGTAGTACTACAATAACGACATATGCCATAAATCTCCATTTTCTAAAGTTGTATGAGCTTCCAGGCTAGAGTATAGAAAACTGCCGGTTATGAAAGTTGTGTAGTTCTTTGAAAAATCATAAGACCTGTCTTCAATTCAATGGTCTCCAGTTTATTCTCTAGAGTGTAACGTACAAAATGTAGCCCTTGACATTAGGACTAATACAAAAGGAGGCAGCACTTGCTGATTACTAAACATCTCCCTTTCTTATAAAAGAATAAAATTACAATGAAAGATTTATATCAAGAGTTCTTGTGTTTGTTACTTAAACTTGTCAAATGTCTTATTTCAAAAAACTATTAAAACAAAGATTATATCTGGCTTTAACTTAGCCTGCATAATATATCAGATAGAATGTCATTGATCACTGATATCAGTTTCAGAGTCATTTCCAGAACAATATAAGTCTGGGTTGCTTTTCATAATAATGTAAACTGTATGTGTCCTTTGAATTAAACTTTCAACTTTAAAAGTCTTCGAACATGTAATTAAAGTAAAGTAATGTTTAGCAGTAATAATGTTCTGCTTGAAGTGTCTTTCATAACTATTATGTAACACTGTGAAAACACATTAATTAGGTTTTGTAATCATTTAAATGTTTTGGTCTTTTGACTTGGCGACCACTGGATGTCATATAATCTTGACGTTTATCACTTTGATTCTTCTCACTTCCATTGGATGCTGCATTATCATTATGTTGTATTCCTTGATCGTTGTCACTTCCAACATGTTCTGTATTCTTATCACTTTCACTGATATTGGACTGATTATCTGGATTACTTTCACTTGGAATGAGTTGCAAATGGCGTCTGTTTCGCCTGTATGTAGCACCACTTTGTGTATTGATAATATATGACCTTGGAGTGTCATGAGTTTGTATTACAGTTGCAGGTTCACTCCATTGTTTCTCTTTGTCATTTTTAATTCTCACTTTATCTCCTTTTTGTAATGGTTGTAATGGTTTGGTTGCATGTTGTCTATCAAATTGCTGCTTATAATTAGCTTTTGTTTTCTTGTCATTATTTTTCACATTCTTTAGATTTGGCCATTTGGGTGCTAATTTCTCTGTCATCATAGGAAGTGTAGTATGAATGTTTCTTCCTAGCATAAGCTGGCATGGAGAATAACCAGTAGCTGTTATGGGTGTGGATCTGTAATTCATAATTGCCAGTATTGGGTCCTCTTGTTTTAAAATTCTTTCAGCAATTTTTACAGCACTTTCTGCTTGACCATTGGCTTGAGGATTGTGTGGGCTAGAAGTAATATGTCTAATTCTCAATTGACGTGTAAAGTTAGACATAGCCTCTGAGGAAAATGGTGGACCATTATCAGTGCGAAGTTCTTGGGGAATTCCCCACCTTGAAAAGAGAGTTTTTAACTTTCCTATCACATAATAGGCCGTAGTAGTTGGCATCTGTATAATTTCAATGTAGCGAGAGTAATAATCTACAACTACTCGGTACTTCTGGTGATCAACATCACATAAATCAGCACCTATACATTGCCAAGGTAGATCTGGTAAAGTTGTTGTCATTAATGGTTCATATCTTTGTGCAGGACGATGAATTTGGCAAAATGTGCATTCAGCTATTTTCTTTTCCATTTCTTTGTTGATGCCTGGCCAGAAAACAGATATATTGGCTCTTTCACGGCATTTGTTTATACCCAAGTGTCCATCATGGATTGTCTCTAAAATTAAAGCACGCATCGTAGCTGGTATCACTATGCGACCATTCATAAGTAGGATCCCATCAACAACTGATAATGAATTTCTTACACTGTGAAAGTCTCTACATATTAATGGATCATTTTTGAAGTGTTCTGACCATCCCGTCATTGTTGCAGTCATTACTTTCTGTAATTGTTCATCTTGAACTGTGGCTTCTTTGATTTCTTGTAGTCTAGCGTCTGACATAGGTTTGTCTTGTACAATAGCATTAATATAAACAGACACATCCTCTTCAGTGGATGAATGTTGATCTAGCTCTGTTTGTAAATTTCTTGACAAAGCATCTGCTACCACAAGCTGTTTTCCTGGTACATGTTCTGCTGTAGGATTGAATCTCATCATACGCATAAGTAATCTTTGGCATCTAATTGGAACTTGGTCCAAATCCCGGGTATTTATTAGAGGAATGAGCGGCTTGTGATCTGTTTGCAACTTAACTGTTCAAGACCTTGTAAATATCTGTGAAATTTTTCACATACCCAAACGCACCCAAGGCATTCCTTTTCTATCTGTGCATAATTTCTTTCTGCTGACGTAAGTGTCCTTGAACAGTATGCAACAGGTTTTAATTTATCACCATGTTGCTGCATGAGTACACCACCAATTCCATAACTGCTGGCATCCGAACTGACGATTGTTGGTTTTGTTGGGTTGTAGAACATATATATATAGAATGCTAGAACAGGGGTACTTGATACGAGTCTTTTAACTTCTGTATAAGCTTTTTCTTGAGATGGTCCCCATAGCCATTCCGCAATGGAACGTAACAAGTCATTCATCGGTTTCATGATGGTTGCAAGGTTGGGTAAATATTGTCCTAAATATTTCACCATGCCACATATTTGGCGCAATTCATGGATATTTGTGGGTGGTTTCATTTGTATTATTGCGTGAACTTTAGTTTCGTCTGCACAAATTCCATCTTGACTTATTTTGTGTCCCAAGTACCTTAAACAAGGTTCTTTAAATGTACATTTGCTTTTATTAAGCTTCAAGCCTGGGGCATGAATCTTTTTCATTACTGCAGCTAAACGCTCGTCATGCTCTGCTTCATTCCTACCGTATATGAGAATATCATCCTGGTATGCAACAGCACCTTCTATGTTTTCGAGTAATTCGTTCATTTTTCTTTGAAATATTTCACTTGCACTTGTGATTCCAAATGGTAATCTTTTAAAACAGTATCGTCCAAACGGTGTTATAAATGTAGTGAGATGTTGGCTATCTTTGTGAAGTGGTATAGCCCAATATCCACTAGTTGCATCCAAGGTGCTGAACAAAATGGACCCTGATAGTTTATGCAGAATGAGAATATCATCCTGGTATGCAACAGCACCTTCTATGTTTTCGAGTAATTCGTTCATTTTTCTTTGAAATATTTCACTTGCACTTGTGATTCCAAATGGTAATCTTTTAAAACAGTATCGTCCAAACGGTGTTATAAATGTAGTGAGATGTTGGCTATCTTTGTGAAGTGGTATAGCCCAATATCCACTAGTTGCATCCAAGGTGCTGAACAAAATGGACCCTGATAGTTTATGCAGAATGTCTTCCAGAGTTGGGAGAATTCATTTCTACCACTACTTGATTTAGTTTCTTTAAATCCACACATAGTCGCACACTTCCGTCCTTCTTTGGAACAGGTACAATTGGGGCACACCACTCAGTAGGTTCTGTGACTTGTTCTATTATGTCATCCTTTATCATGCGTTGGATCTCAGTTTGAACTTTAGGGAGCATAGGAATTGGTATTCTCCTTGCTGTATTTATGCTGTGTGGAGTTGCATTGTTTTGAACCTTTATGTGTATTGGTTCACATTTCAGTAGTCCTGTCTGTCCAAAAACACTGTCGACTGCATCTAGTCTCTTTATAAGACCCATTTCCTTGGCTACATCTCCACTGAGAAGGCAGTTGCAGTATCCTCTCGATTGTTTAATAACATATATTTCAAATACGTGTGTGTTATTATTAATGTGTGTCTTGGCAGTAAAACTGCCTAAACAATGAAGTTTCCCCCCAGGACTGCCTAGGTTTATATTTGTTGCTCTCAATCGTGGTTTTGGTTTTAAATTCCTGTACAGAATTTCTGGCAGGACTGTGACGTCGGCACCTGTGTCAATTTTGAAGCATATAATTCTATTGACAATGGGGAGTTTCACTTGCCATGTGTCGTTTTTAATGCTATTCACGGCTCCTACAAAATGGCGTCCGTGTTGACGTGTATCGTCTTTGTGGATTTCTCGAATCTGATTTTCGTTGTATGTTGATCTACAACATGTTTTATGACATTTCCTGCACTCGGCCTTTATTGCTGGACAGTTGCTAATACTGGCATGTTTCTGGTAGTTGCATCTAGTACACATTTCACGATTGTCATTCTTATTGCTTTTCGACGTTTGTTTGCGATGCCTATAATCATAATCCCTTTGTTGACGAAAGTTAGATTGAACGACATCAATGTCATGGTCATTTGACTTACTTGATTCTGTAGTTTTCATTTGAGATTTCACAAGTTCGGCATGTCTTGCCGTCTGAATAGCCGTTTGCAAAGTCAATGTGGAAAGCATCTGCAAATCCTGAGACACTGTTTTGTCGTTTAGTCCAATCACTAATCTATCTTGTATTTCTTCATCCTTATTTGCAAAATTGCAGTGGGCTGACAATTCATGCAAGGCGTGAACGTATGCCTCCACACTTTCACTTGTGCTTTGAACACGTGTATGGAAAACTGCGCGTTCATGTATAATGTTTCTTTGAGGGACAAAATGTTTTTCAAAAGCTGTGAACACCTTGTCGTATTCCTTTCTGTCCTCTAGAGACAGCTCGAGGCTTTGGAAAGTGTTTTCCGCCTCACGGCCCATGCAGTAAATCAGTGTGGAGATTTGTACGTTGCTATCTTCCTTGTGAAGCCTCGTGGCTTGTCGATATCTCTGAAACCTTTGAGACCATTCATGCCATCCCTGTGGTTTCGTAAAGTCCAGTTGCTCTGGTGGCTGAATTTTTGCCATAGTTTTATTCTATGTTTTCTGTTCTTTGTCTGGTTCTGGTTCTGTCTATTACAATCGTTTACTTCTGACACCATGTGTAGTTCTTTGAAAAATCATAAGACGTGTCTTCAATTCAATGGTCTCTAGAGTGTAACGTACAAAATGTAGCCCTTGACATTAGGACTAATACAAAAGGGGGCAGCACTTGCTGATTACTAAACAAAAGTATTGAAACTAAACGTTTCTTATTTAAAAAATTGATACAAATATAATCTTACACAAAAATAATACACAAGTATGCTTACTTTGACTTCCTAATGTATTTAATAAGCAAACTGTGGTCAAAACAAAACTTGATGCCTTAATGGTCTGGCCCTTTTAGTCTAGAGGTAAAGTGCTGGCTTGTGGATCGCAGGGTTGCGAGATCAAAGCCAGGGCAAGTAACCTTTCGTCTACTCAAATTCTTTACAGCTAAGATTTGTGGATAACACAACACCGTTCATTGGTCCATCAACATGGGATACAGTTTTTCAACAGGGGGATACAGTTTTTTCGGCAATTTCTATTCGCTTGTGTGAAAGTTATACACCCCGCTATGAATATTAATTAATTATTTGCGGGATGTACAAGCAATACACAATGCCCATTAACCAATCAAAACACCGATTAGACACCTGCTATAGGATAAACTCTTTTATTCAAGATTCAATTTGTTATGTTCATAAGGAATAATCTAGAGCCCCAAGGAATAGGTACCAATGAAGAACACACCTTTTCAGTTTCTTGGATATTCACAGATGATGTTGAAATTTTACCTTTTGTTCTGTCATTCTTAGCCTTGGCAATCTGAATTTTTTAGTGATATCCAAGACTTTTTACTTCAACATTGAGATTTTTCTAGCACAACCTCAAGACTACGTGAGTCACCCTTATTACAGTTGAGGTATTTTGTTTTTGTGGATCCTTCCCATGCTGTTGTATTGATTATCTTAAACATAATGGTCCCTAAATTAGTGTCGTCATGATCTGAGATTAACTCTCCTTGCATTTAATTCTGAATAGGATAGAAGGAGTGTCTTCGTCTGTGATCAGCTGAAATAATGATCAAGCAGAATATAGTCTGTCCAAATACAGATGATGCTAATGACCAAGGTTAGACAGCACTCCAAGGCTTGCTTTCTTGCATAATTATTTAAGGTTTACGATATGTTGAAAACATATACTTTTATTTGCCTTACCTTATGATTATACATGGTATGGGGAGTGCTGAATGACTTGTTGCCAAAATATATTTATTTTGCGATTCAGAAACAAAAATGAAGAAATTTCTAAAAATAGAGACTTACAGAAAAATACCTATGATATGCCTCTATATCTTAGAATTGTCTATTAAATAAAAGCCAAGGAGTTGTCCCATGAGAAAAATATTATCAATACCATACAAGTACAATATCAGCCCACAGATAATAAACACAGTCAAATCATTATATGAAAATGCGCAGAGTGCTGTATCAGTGGGGAATTCACTGAGCAACTGGTTCCAAACTAGGGTTGGAGTCAGACAAGGTTGCATCATGTCCCCATGTTTATT
>JAVSBT010269525.1:0-11176 GCA_033118115.1 Pharyngocirrus eroticus | reverse complement strand
TCAATTTCAAAGTTAGACAATGGCAAATCTGAAATCTGAAGAAAGGAATGTTTTACTTGTGACATTTAGAAATACTTGCTCCAAGCAAATTTGAATAGATTTACAAAATTTAGTGCAATCTGTTCAATTCTTTGGTGATTAGTTGAATTCAAAGATGAGATATATTGTTCATCGCTTGATCTTTTTTCTCTGAATATAGTGCAGCTGGAAAGTTTTCTGAAAGGGCAGGAACCAACAGCAAATGAAGAGACAGAGGTAGCCGAAGACCCAGACACTGGAATCCCTCCAGTTGTGGATGGGGAGGAAGCAGGAGGTGAGAAAGAAGTCATAACAGGTTTCGAGAATTAATTGATTGACCGCGAAGATTTGTTGATAAATTACCTTTTTGAAATAATGTATTCATTGTGATCCACAATGAACTTGAAGTCTAGTCACTGACTATGAATATTCAAGTAAGATTTAAAGATCCATGATATGACAGTAGTGTAGAGGCGTTTAGTAGCGCATAAAATATGAAAAAACAGGTTTTTCATCTAGGGTAATGATTAGAAGAAAACGTAAAACTTTTGTATATGGAAATATGCATGCTAATTCTTTATTTTGTAGAGTGAGTTTCAAGTTGATTGTGCATTTTGGAGTCTTGTATTGATTTCAAATTCTTTTTGCATGGACATTTGTGAAATAGAATTTCATTAGATATAACGTATATATTTTAAGTCTGTAAGCATGTTCTTATTGGTCACAAGACAGTTAAATTATGATGTTGCATACATTCTAGGTAAAGGTAAACCATGTAAAATTGCATTTTAGCCTTTTTACATGGAATTGATATGTTTATTTCACAAGAATGTGTATTTGGATAGACTTGTCCCGTTTTTTGATATGACTTATATTTTGCATGAACGCATGTTTTTCTCATCCTTTCTTCCCTCAGAGCAACAACAACCACAACAAAACAATGAAAATAATAATGAAAGCAATACAGAAAATACACAAAATAAAGACGAACCCGTAGCCCCAAAGAAAGGTAAGAACTCACACTTGCCAACGTTATAAGAATGTCTTCACATCGCTAACACTTTCTAGATTTTGGAGGCTCTCATTCAATGAGCTATGCACTAACAGAAACCTCTACCATCATATAATCACTATGGCCCTGATATTTGTTCACATTCTTTTTTTTTGAGAAAAAAAAAGGCATTTCCTTTCTTGAACATTGAACTCTCCGCTAATCTTTACACGGTACTGCTTTTTGCACTATGCCGACTTGTCTGTGAGGACTTTCATTTTGTTTCTTACACTCTTACACACATGGTTTTTGGGTTTATTTTCTTAAAACCGTTATTATGAAAAATATTATAATCACAACACCACAAATACTATATAGTCTTAGTTATTTTTGTTTTGTTTTGAGATATTTTTAAACATATCAATCTGTAATATTCCTTGAGAAACATCATTCAGCTAATTGGGAGAAAACCCCCACTATCCTTTGCTACACTTGATTCCTTACCGATACATCTTGTTGGCACACCCTCACACATATGCACAAAGTTGTATTTCCTCTTGTCTTGTCTGTACATGGTTGTCTTCATATTGTCCATGTGTAAAACACACGGCCTGGTTCCCAGCACTCCCCCTGTGCACTTTAATGAGGTTTTGACTGCATTCATAATTTTATGAAGCCAAGGATCAGTTTGTGGGTAGAGATCTATTTGGACTGCACAAGTAAATCTTTGTGTTTTGCACTTTTATTTTTATTCTGTAGACTAAGATATTAAGCTAAAGTAAAAAACAAATTCTTCTATTGTGGAAAGAGAAAATATTTTCTTTATATTACTTCATTATTTGATATTATTTTCTTTTACTTATACTTTGGTATTTTTGTGTGTTTATTACAGCAATAATCACTTGCATATTTTGAAATACCAACTCTTGCGCTTGCATCGAAGCCACATTGATGTTCTCTTTGCTTTTCAGACATTTTTGTTGATCTTTGAAGAAATCAGCTATCATTTTTCTTGGGTACATTTACTTGTGTTTTCACGAAGATAAGATCTTGTGAAAATAGTAAACATATGGCGATGTTTCATTCAGTGAAGTGTTATATCCTGGCAATTGAAAACAATTCAAATTATTGCTGTATTGTGAAGCCAATTTAGGATTTTCTTGTTTGGTGATTGGTCTTATCTGCTCAATTCATTCTTGAACTGTTTCACTTTGTTGTCAGGTTTCTGGTTTAAGATCTTTATCTGGAGTTTGTCTTTTGCTTCAAGGCATGGAAAAACCCCTCTTTGCTCTTCTCTTTGGTGTATTATTTTACATCAAAATGGAAATGCAGCCCGCTCCATCACAATAATTAAATACAAACATGGAATACATTAATGTTACTTCGCAATTGGTTATAACCTACACTCCTCAAAATATAGGATTTTTAGACCTTAAAAGGTCTTCAGATGCTTGTTATTTATATTTATTGAATTGGTGTATTCCTGTTTTTTATTTGACATTCATTCTCCTGCAGAATGTGTTCCTTGTCGATGTTTTGTAAAAGTAATTACATCTCAATTTATTCTGATATATTTGAGTTTCTTTTGTTACAATTTCCTTGTAGAATATTCTTGTATAGTTTGTTTTATATTGCTTCTTATATCTATTTGATGAAAAAAAATCTATTGGATTTTTTTTTCAAAAGATGAGTATTGTGTTTGTCCTTCGAAATTTTGTTTCTTTCTGTAATTGATAAAAATGCATGGTTTTGGAATATTCATTCCTTTTATGATAGGTATTTTTGTATGATTTTTTTACTTAGTTTGATAAATGGTCAATCAAGTATTTTTGATTTTTAAATCATAAAGTTTTGTGACTTTGATGGTGGATGCCCTTTTTATTACCCAATAGATGAAGACGACTCGACAGATGAGGATGAAGTGCTGCCACCTAGGGCTGCAAAGCGCCCTGTTCCTCCAAAACGCAAGTTGGCAACTGGTACTATCTATGTTTTGGTGCATGCTATGTATATGATAATATTCTTTACCAAACCAGAAAAAGCTAGATGACAAATCTCTCTATTTCCCTACTGTTTGTGAATTGTCTTGTATAAATTGGCCGTCTGTATGGAGGGCCAAGCTTTCATCTCCATCTAAATCCTGGTTCTAAGATTATTATTTTTTTAATTATTGTGATATCCCGTTGCTATTTGCTTTGCTCTTTCAGCGTCATGAATTTCTCAACAATTTCTTGTTATGGAATCCATAAAGTATTCAATGGAAACGTAAACCGCCTCTGGTTTCTGACGTCCATTGAGATGCTTGTGTCAGTCTTAAAGTCTGATTATTGTTTCCATATGAGTGACACAATGATATACTTAACATGTAAAACTTGGTCTATATTAGCATGTATACATTGTTATACCATAGCGTATTGGCTGAGACAAGTACTATGTCTCTAGAAATATTCAAGTACTTGCATTTATGTGGTCAGGTGATATGTCTTAACTAAACACATTCGCCTCCTTCCAATTGAGAATGTGCTTTGGTCTATTGTGTTAATACTATTTCAATCTGTAGCAATCGTAGAATTGAGTACGTATAGATTCTCTCTATTTCGTTATTATTTTTGCAAAGATCTGTTACATGGAACTTGTAGTTTAAGATATGCAACTCCTTTTTTTTATCAATTTGCTAGATCAAAAGCTAATTTTGTTTTTCAATTCTTACATCAGATTTTTTTTAGGTTTGCCTGTGCATATTTTCAGGCAGTTAGTTGTGTAATATTTTCACCATCCATATCATAGCAGAATTTAATAAACTTTAAACCCCAAGTTTTACGGCCTAGTACATATTTTTTTGTTTACTGTTCTTCAATGAAAGCTTGCAAAAACTTCCTCTGTGTTGTCTAAGTTTATTCTGACTGCCTTTTTTCCTGGTCAGAATATCATCTAGCCTATTCACCAAATGTTTTAAGAAAGCTGTTTTCAGCCTTTTTAGAAGTCTGAATTTTTCTCTCCTTCTGTGTTTGTTTTTCCTTCAACCAAAGTTGTCTGACAGTATTGTTTCAACTTCTAAAAGGATGGAAAAACAGTTAACTTCAAGTCCAATTCCATAGTATTGTTATTATACAGAAATAGTTGCTACTATTCCTCTATTACTTCAATGATATAGTCACAGCTAGATTCAAATGAAAGTTCCATAGATGTCAATTTACTGCACTGGAGTGTTGGCTAGATTTTGTATTCCTTATTGATATAACTACCATTGCGCCAATGAAGGTGGCCACAGAATAAACCAAAGGTGTTTTACTTTAAGGAATAATGTATGGAAATTATATTGGAACTTGCGTGTTTTCCCTTTTGAATAAAGATGATAGTATAACTCTTTCATAGAAACGATACCACCATAATATTTGATTGCTCCAAACTAACGTTGAATTTTTTCAGTTGTGATGCATTATTGTAGTGTGGTATAAATGAATTTTCTTGCAATTTTGGATCCAAGATTTTTGACTTGCTATATAACCATATTATATAGGTTTTATTTTATGAATTATGCTAATCAAATTTTGCACGAAAAGATTAACAAGTGCATATCAAATACCAATATTTTACAATTTATTTTCATCTGTTTATATATGAATACACGACCCTTTTCATGTTGGTATTTGTTTATTTTTTCAGAAGGCAACAATGTTGGAGAACTGGACCCTCACCCAGAGGTACAGTCTGAGAAGATGAAAGTTGAAAAGAAACAAACCAGCATAAGACTTTTTGGTAGTAAGGTGGGTGGGAGAGGAGAAGTCTTTTGATAAGGGTTGGGGTGGGTAGGGGGGAGCATCTTTTAAGAGCTTTAGATTTTTCTGGAAAGCTAAATGTGCTAAAATAACACTCATCTGTGGAGAAGTCAAGGCTAAGAAGTGATAGGGATGAGGGAAGAATACCATTTCAGCTTGTTAACATTCTGCTATTTGGGTGGTAATTTTCTAACCGTGTTAGATGGCTGTGCCCGTCCTTTATAAAAAAACACCTGTTTAAATCCAAAGCAAAATACTAATTTATTGTTGATGAATAACAATTTTTTTTGTAAATTATTGCTTGATAAGTGCTTGAAAATATATTAAACGTCAATATTTTTTTTTAATAATTCCATTTGAATAAGCACAATTTTAATTTTAGGATAAGTTATTTGTAAAGATGCCTATCAGTTATAGTAAAAAAAATATGATTAACTTCTTCCAGATGGGTACAATTAGCGCTTTATTTTAATGCCATTCTTAAGAATAGAAGACAATTCTAAATTCTCCTAAAGTTCAACTAATACATAAAGGAAAGACTTTGCTTTTGCAGTAAGTTTTATATGCTGGCAGGTTATCATTTCTTCTTTTACAATTAGTATGGTAGTAGATGTTGTGTAGATCTTTTTGATATAGTTGTAGCTATAAAACTAAAATCCTTTCTTTCATCTGGATCTTAAAGTAGTCTCTTTATTGTAATGTCTTTGGTGCTTTTGTTTTTGTCCTGCTTTGTTTTCTGTGAAAAGATTGAAAACATTTTTAAAAATCTAAAACCTTGTAACCTAACCCCAGTCTATGCTCAAAACTAAAACAAAGCTGCACTCAGCAAGTTTTAAATAGGTATTTTTTCTCCCTTGCTTTCAAATTCTCACAAAAAAATATTTTATGTGTATATTTAATATTCGTTTAAATATCAAGTTACATTTTATTTCTCAACTCTAGTCTTTTCTATTTTATGTAGTTGAATTTTTGCACTCCCAAACACTGGTAACATTTCATCTGTTTGTTTATATAACATATGGTTTCAGTTCGAAATTCTTGTGGTTTACTTTTATCGTTCAAATATGTATTTTATTATTTCTATCATTTTGTTATATTAATTTCTTTGTTGTCTTCATATCATAAGTTACTCAGTAAATTAAGATTTTTTATAGTTCAAAAAGTTTTTAGTCTTTACAATTTCAATACATTAGTTACATTTATCTATTCATAAATATGGTAACCTAATTTGAAAAATTATTGATGAAATTTATAAACTTGGAAAAATATCAAGTGTTTTGTTACACATCTTTCATTTTATTTTAAATTTCCTTACATGATTTCCTTCCTCTCATTGGCTGTTTCAGTGTATTTATATTACTATTAGACTGCGGTTTTATGTGTTTTATTTCTGTTCACCAGGGGGCTCTGACTGCAGAAGAAGAAGCTGCATTGATGACGAATTACCACTATACAGGAGCTACCACAAATATCCACCCATATCTCTCAAATATGGTCAACTATGCTCAACCTGTGAAATTTCAAGGATTTGATGTTGCGGAAGGTAAAAAGTTTTTTCTTACTTACGGTATGAAAATTCCCAACCGAAATATACCAACACCAAAAATTTGCTATTCAGATTGTATGTAGATGTATCGAGTGACTGAAGCTAAGAGGAGGGAAATTACATAATGGTACACTACATGGCATGCACTGCACCATTAATTTAAAAAAAACTTTGATTTTTTTAAAGAGTTAAATGTCTGCTATCAGATGTCGTCCTTCAATGAGTCGACAGGACTTGGATACCTGAAGTCCGACGCAATTGACATCGTGAAGTATCCTTTGATATTTCAGTTTTACATTGGAATGCTGTTTTTTCATATGTCTATATTATATTTATTTATTTTTGTTTTGATATATTCTAAAATGAATGATTGAATGAATAATCTATTTATCAAAAAAAAAATATGTGCATGCTAAATTAAAACTTAATTTTCTTGATGCATGTAGATATATTTCTCAAAAATCCAGAAGAGAAGAAAATGGCTGATTTTTACCTTCCAAGTCATCTTGTTATGTCCAGTGTATTTTTTCAACTCTGTAGCTTGCATGATGATTTTTCTATCAGTGGCTACCTTTGAGGAGTCTCAAATGTGGTGTAGCTTCATCCCTAGACAGAATCAAAATGGGTGATTCACTTATGATAAAAACAACATTAAGAAATTTGAAGAATAAATCCATTTTTCTGGACAAGCAGGTGTATATTATATTGATATTTCAATTGCAAAGGCGTCAGTCGATCTTTGATATGGATTTAAAATGTACACAATTTGGATAGACAGCTTTATTGCGGACTCGTACCAAAGATGATATAACTTCCCAAATTTTGATATGGCCCTTTAATATCCTTCATTTCAGCCTTGAACTTTTTAATTTGCTGGATGCTGATATTGCTGTTTTCATATTGTTTTGCAGATCGTTTACAAGAAATCTCTCTATCTCTTATTTTTTTCTTCACTCCAGCAATCTCCTTATATTCCTATTAGGCCAATTGTGATTATTACTAATTTTCTGGGATTTAAAAAATATTTTTTTTAGGTTTTTTGTTTTGGTTCTATGAATCAATAATATCTTGGGAATGCCCTCTCACTCTGCCTATCAGAAAATTCTTTTGAGGGCTTAACAATTTCACTAACACTCTCTCCAACTATTCTTTTTTTTTTCTTCATTTTTTTTTCTCATTGTAGAGCGTAATATACACCACAACATGTCTTCATTTGCTGAATCCACCTGTCTAGGCTATCTAAAACAAGAGGCTATTGAATTTGTCAAGTATCCTTCATATTATCACTCCGTGCTTTGTTGGCAATATAAACTGATATTAGCAGCACATTTAGTGACAAAGCTTGGGTAGGGATATTAAATATTGGGAGGATAATTTCGGAAAGTAGGGCCAAGAAGATCCATGGATTGATTGAATGCTAGTTTAGGTCATAGTAACTAACTATATGTTAACAGTTTTAAGTGTTTTGGTGCACTTCATTATTGTAATTAATGCATTTTGTCTTCATAGTTTATAGACAGTAAGGTTATTTTTCTTTGTTCCTGATCTATAAAATCTTATATGCATGAACTTTTATTCACCAGAATATTTACAAGGCTGATGAAACATCCATTTTAGTATCATCTAGATTACCCCTTATAGTAAATTTGTTGTCCAATACTTTTGTTAGAATATGTTGTCAAAATTGGGGGAATATGATCCAAAAAAAATGGAAATTGCCAACCTTTTCCCAACCCTTTTAATGTCTTTTACTGTTATGCTTGCCTATCTTGTATATTTTGTTTCTCTTCATCTGTTGCATTACAGCTTGTTTTCACTTCTGGCTATTATATTATGTGAATGAATATCATTGCAGCCTTCACTTTTCATGTTTTAACTCTTTTACCTTAATGTTTTGTGATTGATATTGCCCTATTTTCACTTAATTCTGTATTAATACCTCTCCATGCAGTCTTGTAAGATAATTTTCTAGTCCCAAATGCAGTCAATTTTTTTATTTTTTTTATAGCAGTAGTTATCTATAACTTTATGTCTAAACATGCCAACAATAATTTCCAGTGGGTATAATAGTAAATAAATAGTAAATATTATGATAAAAAATTTAATCTATGAATGGAATCTATTACATATTACAATGAAAATAAACCATGGACATCACTACAACTGCTCACTGTTTTCAGTTAAAATGTTACAAACATTATTTTCATCCTCTATTACTGATATTGTTCTTAGACAATCACTTAGGTTTTTTTTAGGATGAGTTAGAACACACACCAGTATTATTACCTTTTGTATTATATCGTATGATAGGATGCCAATTGGTGCATTGATATCATGGAAGATAAAACACATTGTTTCAATGGAGATTGTTAGCGTTTTAGAAAATTAATATTGCAAAATCTTTCAATTCAATTCAATATGTTTGAAAGAAACAATTTTGATTGTATAGAATGTGTTTTACTCTACACCTAAAATATCACTGAATATGATGCTGATGGCACCGATTCTCATTATCTGTTGCATATTACACCCCTCATGTACATGTCTATGTTTCCCTGCCCCCTTGATGCATGCATGCATATACAAGTCCCATAGCATTGTTATTTTGATATTGTATAACACCTAGTGCATTTTGGTTTTGTATGATTTTTTTTTTCAGAGTTGAATATACACTTCCATATGTCTTCATTTAACGAGAGTACCTCCATTGGACATTTACGTAGCACCCCCATAGACTTAGTAGAGTATCCTTGTGTCTGTATCGCATGTCACTGCATGGCAAACCCCTCTAGAAACACACAAACAAGTGGTTGATGAATGGGATTAAGCAGAGATGGGGTAGAAGAAGGACAGATCAAATGTAGCTCAGTTTTAATTAGATTGAATAAGAGGTTATTGATCACAACTGTCTTCATGCAATTGGACATATCTTGATATTCATATAGCTAACTGAAACAGAATAGTGAGATATTTTTTGTAGCCCCAATCCAGCCTTCTCTCCAAATATTTTCCCTCATTGTCTAGAATCATCAAAAAAAATATGGTTGATTCTAATTTCAATTTGAATCCTCAATGCCATTCTGAAGAAGAGGCCCATTTCCGAAGTACAATACCTTTCATATTTTCATATTTAAAGCTTTTAAAGTTTCCATATGAATATTGAGATTTGTCCATTAAGCTTGCATGTAACTTATTAGAATTAATTGTACTGAAATTAGTAGACGGAATGCCTAAGCATGATTCTCTATTATAGCTCTCAATGTTGTAATGGTATTAACCAAAATGAAACTCTTACAGTTGAAGATGTTGTGATGGCATGTAGTAAAAATGTTGTGACGCAATTGATTTAATGAAATATTTTAAGTTGTAATATTATCGAACTTTGAGAAAATATCAAATTAATGACACAGAACGAAAAATTGAATTAAACTAACAATGAACAAAATCCTTAACATAACAAGTTATAACAAAAGGCAGATGAGTAGAATTTACCCCAAAGGAGCAAGAGTGGACTCAACTAATTACATGCCACAGGTAAGCAAGAATTCGGTTAGCACTGAATAAATTCAACAAATGTTAAAAATGTAGTGGGACAAATGCTAATTTTAAAAAATAGTTGAATTTCTATGTGCATTACATTGAAGGAAAAATTGAAGGATTTATTTTTAAATCATACAGTCAGTGTTGACAGGGACTGTTTAAATGTTTTTTTTAAATCTATTTTGTGCCACAAGACCATCTTAATTTGATTACCTTGCTATTCAGATCTTCTGGAACGCTGGGTGTCAGATGGTGGCCCTAAACTTTCAAACTCCAGATTTAGCCATGCAACTTAACCAAGGAAAATTTGAATATAATGGAAATTGTGGGTAGGTGTATTCTATTTTTTATAACTTTGACAACTTTGATATTCTGGTACCCTGTAATACAGATGTAATTAATTGTGGAGATAATGTTGATTTTTCTAATTTGTCGACAATATATATCAAAATTAGACATTTCAATCATTAAGTAATTTAAAAACAATTATCCAGCCAAGATACTTACTCCATGCATGGACCATTTCAGGTATTTACTGAAACCTGACTTCATGAGACGTCCAGATAGAACCTTTGACCCTTTCTCAGAAAGTCCTGTGGATGGTGTGATTGCAGCTCATTGTTCTGTAGAGGTTATATCCGGCCAGTTCTTGTCTGATAAAAAGACAGGAACTTATGTAGAAGTAGACATGTATGGTTTACCCACTGATACAATCAGAAAAGAGTTCCGCACAAGAACGGTGCCAAATAATGGTCTTAATCCAGTGTATAATGAACAACCCTTTGTGTTCAGAAAGGTAGGTACTAGGTACAAGTGAATGTATGAGCCGTAGAGAAAGATGGAAAATTATAGTAAAAATTGTACTATCTTTTATTATCTTTTCAATATGGTCAAAACAATTGTGCTTGGAAAACTAGTGTTAAATGTACATACAGTTTGAAAAGTGTCTCTTAACATTGCGAGTTTCCTTCCGTTTCCAGGGAATTTCTCTTTTCAAGGTTTAAAAAAATCTTACCTGATTGTATTGCTTGAGTTGAAAGATTTTCCAGCTGTTATATATTTCAAACATGTTTGGTTGTCATTGTCCACAGGTGATTTTGCCAGACTTAGCAGTAATCCGAATAGCAGTGTATGAAGAAACAGGGAAATTAATTGGTCAAAGGATCCTACCATTGGATGGTTTGCAAGCTGGTATGTAGACAGTTAATTTTTTTACTAGTCCACTGCTAGACAATTGATTCCAAATATGATATTGCAGTTCAGTATTGAGTATTACAAACAGAAAACACATAAAGATTTATA